>JAZHYW010003014.1:0-36290 GCA_037355805.1 Ixodes ricinus
AGGCCGTAGCGCTCCGAGGAGTGACGTCACAATGGCCGAAGAAGGGAGGCCACGTCGAAAAAAGGCGCCCCCTCTGGTTCTCCTAACCCCGGCCGCGTCGTCCGCTCACTCAGGTCACGTGGTTTGTTCGTGAGCGTTTATCCGACATTAATATATAATTTAAATGCGCAGTCTTGTATAATATATCGTACATATAATATAAACGTGATATACAACGCGTTACCAAGGTTGAAAGTACCAAATTTATATTTATGATTATCCCCGTAACCGCGGGACTACGTGCAGTCCCGCAGCTCCCCACACTTTTCGAATGAACCGGCTCCGATGCGACACTTTTCGTCATACGGGCTTCAATTCTGGTAAATTTACTTTGTGTGTGAGCTGCTGACTGTCTGAAAAGGAACCCTGAGACAGTTCAGAAGGGAAGGAAACCGAAAGAAAAAAAAATCCAGTCATCGCAGCGGGGAGCGCACACGAGCAAGAGATGGGTCGACGACTTGAGGGCTTTCGTCCAACACTTCTTCCGCTGCTCTCGTGTGTGGATCTTTTGTGTTCGCTTGATTCTACTGAATTTACGTGGATCCCCGAAGCAAGTCCTGCTGCGGTGTGATGACGTGTGTGGCAACTACACCAGTAAATATTTTAACACCCAAAATCGTGTTAAAAGGGTGTTTTTTTAACCAACACCCCTCCTACACCCTTCCTACACCCATTTTACACGATTTAGAGTATTGGTGGGTGTAACAGGGGTGTACGAGAAGGCTTACACCCTACATACACCCCTCTTACACCCCTATCACACCCACAGTTTGAAATATGTTTATGAAATCGTGTTAGAAGGGTGTACGCACTCGTCGCAACACCCCCGTACATAACGTGTAGAAAGGGTGTGATGGACTTATATGATTTCAAGGAGTCGAAGTTAATCACGTCGAAGAAACCCTTGTCTGCGAGAGGAACCGGTAAGGACATCGTGACATTGATTGATCGTCATCGCGGTATAGCAGCACGTGCCCCAAATCGAGAAGCTAACTATGAAACGAGTCGGGAAAAAAAATGTCGCCTGCATTAGCAAGCTCCAATTTTTATGTAATATGTGCTTTAAGCGGTGGATTTTATACTTTGTGCAATTCCAAGACGTAGCTCAAATTGCTTGGAATTATGTAGCGAATCGGTCCGCGTCCCCTCAAAACTTCAGGACATCAACGAGAACGTGCAAGAATGCGCGTCACATTAATCTTACACAAATCCGCTTTCCCCTCTGTTCCGTCAACATCATTGTCATGGACGCGGTTTTTCTTCTCGCCAGAGGAGAGGCCATTTATTCCTACCAATTTCTGCCCGAAAACCCGTCGCAAATGACGATGAGCAATGCTCTATGCTTCCGTCCCCGGTCGAGTGGTCAACGGACGTCCAGCGACCGCGCTTCCGAACATGTTTGAACTGGGCGCGAGGCCGGGAGGCGAGCAAACAGTACGGTGCGTAGAACGATGACGCGTCCAGGCTTCCAGGCACCGTACAAACACCACGCAAAAATATGGGCTTGAATTGGATTCTCCATGGAATGCTATTCAAGCCAACGATCAGTTAATGACGGTAGCGAGATCGCGAGATGGCGCAGTCACGCAGTCAGCGCAGTGGCGGACGACAAGGGGACAAGCAGATGCGAGAGAGCCGCCAAGATGGGTGCGTTGTTTACAAGAAGAACATAATAGCGTCGTTTACCGTTGTGCTCCTGCTTGAAATGGGGAAACCCCATCGCGTTCATTATGGCAGGTGATCTTTTTGAGGACAACCAAATGAAGGAGAATCAATGGGTAATCGAAGGGGCGAGCTGCTCAGAGCAGACTCTCACGCATTCACGCCGTTTTGGATCGTCTAACGACGTTTCATGGACAGGTCGTTTCGTCATTGCGAATCTTCAGCGGCAGTGCGCGTGGCACGATCCGTAGGTAAACTCGTGCTTGTTGATAATAAGTGCGCGCGGCTGTGTAGCTAAACTCGTCCTTGTTGATTAGACCTGCGAGGCAAAGGCACGCCTTGGTCGACGCGTTAGTAATCTTTGTAAGCACGTTGAGCATGCGTGGCCGATATGAAGTACAGATAATAGTCCAACTCGTCGAAAAAAAAAGTTGCTTTTACGAAATAGAAATATTTAGCTACTTTTGCATATCTTATTTACACAGTCTGCACCTTGTATATTTATTCTCTCACGCGCGTGAGGAATATACAGGAATCTTGGCTTAACAATAAGAATAGTCTGGGCATAGGCGGCGACTGCGGGGGTCTCGAGGCCCGATCCCTGAGAGTTCCCGGGAGCAGAAAAAGCCCCCCCCCCCCCCCCGGCCGCACACCCACACACACGCCGACACACCTGGGAGCCTTGCCACAACCTCTGTCCCGTACTGCCAGAGGCTGTGGGTTCAATTCCCACTCCTGGCCCAATTTTTGGCCAGCTCTCTTTTCCTTTACCCTTCGTTTGACGTGACTCGTTTTCACCCTTCATTTTTTATACATAGTATTCCAGGCACTTCCGGTCGCCATGACAGTGGGCAGAAATCTGTGGCCAGAAATCTCTTCCGGCCCGGGTTTTGTTTCCATTCTTTTCAAGGGCAACGCGTTCGGGAGGTTGTGTTCGTTTGGTTATTCTATTAATATTCTTCGCGTTGTCTGGGTGACACATGGTTGCGGAGATGCCGCAGAGTTTTCCAGTCGGCTTCACAATCTTGTTCCTGTACCTTTCCACAAAATGACTCGGTTGAACGTAATATTGCAGTCAAGTACATTGATTCCACGCCACAACACTACGAATATGTGCTGCACAGGTTTCACAATTGTATGTACATAAATTTTGACCTCGCCAAGAAGGCCTTGGTGATCAGGTGCCCGGTCTCGAACTCGATGGTTCCTTCCATTAGCGAAAACGAAATGAAACAGGTGGCGAAAAAGATAATCCCCCCAAACCCGCGCCGAGGCAACATAATCCTACGCGCGTCCTCGCTTCCATGAGAAAAACAAGCCTAAACAAAAATGACAGCTTCGAAGTTTTCCTGACTTTAGGTCCCCCCTCCCAACCCCCGCGGAGGTCAACCCTAATCCTCTCATGAGGGAACAAAGCAACAGGACGCGAGTCCGGCCACCGTCACAGACTTTGAGGTGCCTTCTCACGCCATCAGCGTAATGGCGCATTCACACTGGAAGCGGATCCGCGTTCGCGAAGCGGCTGCGGATGCGGTGCGCGAGCGACCCCGTTCAGACACACCCAGAGGCGATTGGCGGTTGGCGAGAGGAGGTTGGAGGTTTCTCGGCGATAACGCGTGATCTTTTGAGAGTTGCGTTTGGCAACCCTGTTTTACAATCCAAAATCCACTTTAATCCACGATCCAAAGCCAAAATTTTGCTATTTTTGCACCCGGAAGATTTTTCTTCGGGATGATCGCACGCATCACGATTTCAGGCAGCGAAAAAAGAGACATGGACCCGCAAAACTCGCCTGTGCTTCCCTCGACTTCGCCCGCAAGCAAAGCCCAGCTAGGCGCGCCTTGCTGACTCAGAACAGGATGCCCCCGACTTTTTCTACGAAGTGGACCCTTCCCGCATGAATAGCTGACCTTGTTTTCGGGAAGGAGGGCCAGTGTCCTCCCTCGTTGTTCGCTCTTATCAATTTCGAAGTTGTGAACGGTGGGGTGGACCGTGGTGTGGGGAATGTGTTCGGTGCTAGCCGGTCGTGGCTGCGTTGGTGGCGGACTCTCCTCTCGTCACTCGGACATCGATCGAGTCTACTGTTTGTTTGACATTAAGCTCAAATAAACGTCGTATGGATTACCTCTGCATCGTCTGGTACGTACACTTTATTTCTTGAGTATGTTCCCTTTATTTCTTTTGTTAGTAGTTGTCAATGAGGATGTAAGTGTAAGTTATTATAATAGGAAAATATGGAGTTAAATTGAGGAGGATAGGTTCGACTTTATTTGTGTGGCACAAATTCCTCACTGCCCTAGAGTGACGAAATCTAAGACAAAAACAAAAATAATATACAAAACAGTTCAGTTCCTCAACAAACAAAAAATGTTGAGGAACTGAACCATACCTGTTATGTGTTGCTGCTGTTATTACCACAATGCTAGAAAACAAATCTTCGCTCAAATCTAGGCCATGCTATAAACTTTTGCATTGCACACTACCAAGCTTCGAATATACCGTTACAACTGAGCAGGCATGTAGCACAGTTTTAGTAAAGTTGTCTTTCACATATAGCATTCATCAGCTACTTGTAACAAGTGCTGCTTAAATGTCAGTGATGCTCGAAACAGGTTCTCTGCTCCCCTTTATTTTGCATGGTTTTTCATGTGGCTTGGTCTTAAAACAAGACATTTGTTTGTGCCTTCTGCTTAGACTACGTAGCTCTTAGACAGGACCAGGAGATATGCTATCATAATATTCTTATGCGGCTCAGGGGTATGGCAAGCAGTAAAATGATAAAATCATGCTTATTTTTGCGCTAGCATTAGAAACCCCATTTCGACGAAAAGGCGGCGGCGTTGTCGGCGTAGGCGTGCGCACCCTGTAACCCCCACCCCTCCCACCCCTCCTCTCATCCACCTCCCCCGCCTGCTGTATGGCTAGTATGTATAAGGAACCCTTAATGGTAATTAAGTGTGCCACGAATTTTTAATATGATTCCTTATGTGTCATTTTGCAGCTTTTTGTTTTGTGACTGACTCAATTCTGCTTTTATATATGCAGGATGGAACCATTCCTGTGACACCATGTGTAGTGCACACTGGGTGCGACGTGGAGGGCGCAGAGACCATGTGCTTGTACGTGGATAGGACGGAGCTCTTCAAGGTGGCAAATGCCGAAGAAGGATTAGCTGCCACAATGGCAGCCTACTGGCTCTTCGGAATTGCTTACGGGAAGAAGATATACAACACCGCATGCCTCTTAGAGAGGATCTGCCTGAAGCTCAGCTTCTCTCCCTTACGTGCAGTCGCAATCAAAGTTGTGACCAAGATGCTGAAGAACTAGAGAATGGTTCCCTGATTGAAAGAATAAAGAGTGGTTCAGGTATATTTGGGCTCAGTTGTGGTCATTTTGCCGTACGTTTTGTGGAGGTCCGGGCAGCCATTACACCCCCTTTTATGGGCGTTAGAAAATCACACCCTTGTTAGAAAAGGGGTGTTAGAAAGTAACACCCCTTTTTAGGGTGTTAGAAATCACACCCATGATTAAGGGTGTTAGAAATATCACACCCCTTTTTTAGGGTGTGAGACAATCACACCCCTTTATTAGGGTGTCAGAAAATCACACCCCTTTCTTAGGGTGCTAAGAATTACACCCCTTTCATAGGGTGTTTTGTTACACGAATAAGGGTGCTCCCCATAGGACAAGCTATTTACACCAATAAGGGTGTTAAAATTTTAAGTGTGTAGTCAACGATGACACTGGTCGATTGTCAATAGGCCTTTCCCTCGACAAAGAGAGGGACTTCTTGAAGTTCGTGTTCAAATGTTTTCAGTGGATGATATTGCGGGACATAGTAGGATGCGATCGACAGATGAGAAACAGCTTATTTACGGCCTTTGTTTGTCATGTAGGACGTGAGTGAGAGTGCTGCAGTCGGTTGCTTTAATCTCGTGATAGAATGGAATCTGCTTCGTTGTTGTCCGTGTGCAATTGCGTCGACATTTGTAAATATGCATGGTAACATTCAAGTTCTCACCGGAAGGTGAATTACAGTTATGTGTGAATATTAAAAGAGGGTTGCTCGTGCTTATGTGTTTACTTATTCTAATGCTATTTTATTGAATTTACCGCGCTTATAATAGAATCCTAACTGTATTAAGGTAATAGTATTATGAGATAAAAATTAAATTACATTTTGCTCCAAGGCATAAGCTAATTAGTTGACTGTATGTTAAGGTTTAATGCCCCTGCCACCCGAAAAATTTAATATATGTTCATTAAATGCTACGGTATTGAATCAGCTCGCAGTCCTGAGTTACTATACGAGCGTCGCGAGCTGATCTACCAACCCCAAATGTCATTCAATAAAAATTACATTAATTTTGCCATGTGGCCGGGGTGTACTGCAAGAATTCACTGACTGCATGCCTGAACATCGCTTACATGATTGTAAGTGACACATGTCTAGCCGTGTCGCGTTGACTACGTCTAAATGATTTTATTGAGATCCATTTTGCTGTATCCATATATCACTGCGTGCCTCGCCCTTTCGTGGAAGGAATTCTGTGTAAAGTAGGCATTTCTCGAGCAATAATTGCGTGCCTCAATGTTAATGACTAAGAACGATCGCATAGTTCTGTTGACGTCTTATAAACATACCTCGTGCCATTACATACCGGATATTTAGCGGTGTAGTATTTTGCCCGTGTAATAAAATGTTTTCCAGCCCCGTTGCTATGTGCAGCGTTCATTTCAGGTAATAAAACACGCGTATGTGACTAAAAGCGCGTTACGACGGTCGATTCACGCGCGTTACCTTCGCTGTGGTAGTTTGACGTGCGCCCCCGATGGCCTTCCTTTGCGACGTCACGAGAAGGACACTACGGCCTTGCCTTGTAGGTGGTGTCGGTCACATGCCTTGCCTCCATCGCTCTCATTGACTCAAAGAAGCCGCATTGTTCACTCTTTGCCAAGTTTCGGCAAAAGGTAGTTGGGAGGGCGGGGCAAAAAGAACTGATTAACACGCGGTTTGCTAACAAGTCCGTGTTTACCCACACCTGGTGTCGCCTACGCAGAGAGAACATTCGCACGAAGTGAACACACTGTGTTTGACTCATGGTCGCGCGTTGAGAGGATATAGATATTTTCTGTGTACTCTCGTCCCCAGCCACCTAATAGGCGTATCCGGTATAACCAACGAAAAAATAATCCAACGTTTCAACCTGCAAATAGTAAAAAAATAAAGGGGAGGCAAAACGAGAAAGTGCAGCGGTTACGCCTGTATCCTAAATGCCTTCTATTGGCGTGGCAAAGGCAAAACAATGTTTTCGCCCATACTGGAAGTGACGTCAATTCAAGATGGCGGCGCACTTGCAGAAAAGGTCTACAGGAAGCACTTGCGGTCCTTGGCAGCACGCATAAGTTACACCTCGTCGCAACGTAGCTTTGCAAGAGGCGAACACTACGGCCTGCTCAAGCTAAACAGAGTGACGGGACCGAAGCACGTGACAGCCCTTACCAAGGTGCAGGGGCCACAGGGTAACCCAAGTGGTTGGAGATTAGAGAGAGGATTAAACACTCCTTACTCGGACCTTCTTGTTTGTGTCCCCGACGCCGATTTACTCGCCCTAGAATATTTGCCCGTCACTCGAAATTAGTAAAAATGCTACTTTGCTCTCTCCCCCGCGCGTGGCGTCGACTGCGCTGAGCACCACTAGTGGGAGTGAGTATGGTCAGGTGTCTTCCTTCGACCCACTGATTGGCTCATCTGGGACCGTACGCTTCGCCGTTGGCCAAGTTACGCCGAGGGAGTCTACACGAGGACACGCTTGTGACGCGCCCAAGCGCACCCACGAAGCAACATGGCGCCGCTCTGAAGCGGCGCCCGGAAACGTGTATAAGTGCGGCATTTTCCTCAGCGGCGCTCTTTACGCAAAAAATCTCGCATGGCAAACGCGATGTTTTTCTTCTTCCAAATAAAGATGGCGCGTTTTTTTTTTTTTTTTTTTCTGGTAACAAAAAAAAATTTGTAATGTTATGCGAAAAAAAAAAAAAAGACGCAGCGCAATGAGGATTAGCTTTGAGTAAGGTCCCGTCCTTCGTGCAAAAACCCGTATTTCACAAATAAAACAAGTAAAGAAAAAAACGAAATGTGAACAAACAAGGAAGTGCCAGTCGCCATTAAAATCCGTCCCGGCACGTACTTGTTCGAAGATCCGGATCGCTGCCGCGCGCCGTTAACAATCGCCCACAGCTTGGGGCCCTCAAACGTTCCGCCCTACGCTGGACCGCAACGGACACTACTAGCCGTCAGAGCCAATCCATGGACGGATGGATAGATGCTAATGGCTCTACCCTTTATAACGTGCGGCAGCTTGCGCCACCTGGCCCCAGAAACTAGAAGTATGATTCCTTCCCTTGCGCTTCTAAGCCGATTTGACGCTCTCTGATTGGTCCTGTGTGCTCGTAGCGTCAACTGCGTCTGGACTCAAGATAAGCGCATACGTCACGTGGTACGCGTATCCGGTGTTGGATTGGCTGGGATAAGCCGTATCGTTCGCCGCAGTCCATCGTAATGTAAGACGGAGTATTGAGAACGGGGCGAGGGCGGAGAAAAGGAGGCGAGGGGACTCCGGTCGAGGTAAACGATTCGGTCTGGATCGATGGCGACACGGAGCGGTTTCTGCCTCTTGGTTTATTTCTTTTCCTTCCAAAGCCGCCAGTGTGTATGTTATAGTTAACGCGCGTTGCGATTTGAATTCATATAGATTGATTGCTCCAAGGAGCGTTTCTCAAGAACTGAATAAAAGGTTAAAAAAGCGCGAAAAAAACTTGAGGACAATAAAGAAACTCGGACGACAGGACAGGCGCTTCACTCTCAACTGGTTTTATTAAGCACCATCGTCACCTATATATACAGCATTTCCCAAACCACATCTGCACTCAATCGCCACACTCACAGGCAACCATCCAGAAACAGCATCTCACTCTGAAGCAGATACAGACGGAGCGCTGACGCAATTGCTTCTCTTTTCTTTTTTATGTAGAATGCCTCTATAATCTCTCTTTCCGTTTTTTGCTTTTGCCTTTCTTGAAAACTTTCGTGCAAATCAGGTCAGGTTTACAGCCACATCGCCTACAATGGTCAGCAAGATGCCCCCCCCCCCTCCCCGCGTTGTTGCGCACACACAAATTATGCTCTCGTGCTCTATCATTGAAGCAGCGCCCAGTCTGGCCTATGCAGACTCTGCCACAACTAAACGGAATCTCGTACACCACGTTGGTGACACACGCAGTATATTGCACCGCGTGTTTCTTGGAGCACGGTGCTTTTTTCTGCCTTGTCAACATCGGACAGATCCTAGCAAGTTTACACGGTGCCGAAAAGACCACGTTAATGTCGCATCTGCCAGCTACCTTTTTTTAGATTATGAGACACGGTATGCATGATACGGAATGACTTGTACTCATTTCCTTTCTTTTCTTGCCTCCCTGCCTGTCATTTTGCTTCATTTCTAGCTTTTTAGAAGAAGGCTCCTTAACAAAGCTAGAGATCAGGTTAGGCAGTACACCCGATTCTTCTAAACCGTGTAATTTAGCCAGGTTCTGTCACGATGCATGAAAAGGCAGAAACAATTACCGTGTTCCAAGAAACACGCGGTGCAATATACTGCGTGTGTCGCCACACAGTGTACGAGATTCCGTTTAGTTGTTGCAGGGTCTACATTGGGCAGACTGGGCGCTGCTTGAATGAGAGAGCAAGAGAGCATAATCTCTATGTGCACAACAACGCGGGGGGCCATTTTGCTCCTCATTGTAGGCGATGTGCTGTAAACCTGACCTAATTTCCACGAAGTGTTTAAGAAAGCTAAAAGACAAAACGGAAAGAGATATTAGAAAGGCATTCTACATAAAGAGTGTAGAAGTAAAATGGTGTTTTCTAGATGGGTTGCCTTTGACTGTGGCGATTGAGTGCGATGTGGTTTGGACAATGTGTATATATATATAAATTACAATGGGGATAATAAAAACCAATTGAGAGTGAAGCGCCTGTCCTGTCGTCCGTGCTTCTTCAATGTTTCCGCTTGTTAGCGCTTTTTTAACCTTTTTTTTGTTCGGTACTGCTAGGTCTTGAAAATGCAAACACATATTAAACATTGTGAAACCCCGAGACTTGGGAAAACGGTTACCAGTCTTTGTTCTCGCGCTCTAAGAGGAAGAGATAGTGGAAGAGACAGCCGTTCTATTAAGAGAGAACAAGAAATCCGGTGTGGGTTATTCTAGCCGATAAGCGCGCTCTGACAATGAATGTATGTATTAGTTTTTTCTCTGGAGAACCGTAGAAGAAACTTCGGCTTCTCAGAAAGCAGTAGTAAATTACTTTTGATTATATTGCAGTTAATGCAAAGGTGCAAGCGAGTTGGACAAGAATGACAATAAAAATCCCTGGAGAAGGGGAACAAGGGGACAAAGAAGAAACACAACTCTCCAAACACAGCTAGGTGGCCGGTGCGCGACCGATATTATGATTATTCACTTGATTATTTATAATACTGGTATCAGTGAAGATCAGTTATTTTCTATTCTATCAAAATGTACATGTTTCAAACGTAAACCAGATATCCTCTTGCTTCTCTGGAACCATACATTTTGTAGGAACTACTTCGCCCTGCGTATGAATTTGTTCCTTCCTTAAGCTGGCAGTTAGTATAGTGTAGTTTTTTGTGTGTTTTTTTTTCAACTCGCCTCAGCTTTACAATAAGCTCGTATATCGTTTTGCATGTACAAAGCTGGCTGACTGAGGGCCGCAAGAAAACACACCTTTCATTTTCACTTTTAGTTTTTAAGCTGTCTAACTCTTAACGTTTATATTTCTACGTCAGTGCAACTTCGCAAGGCACTTGTCGAAGCTAGCGAATAGTGTGGTTCGCCAAACAGATACAAGGTTACAATTAATCACATTATAGAGGGGTTGTTTTCCTTTTTCTTTTCAGCCCACGATGTATTGGGTGAAGAAAAAAATCAAAGTAAGGTGAATTAAAATTATTATAACATAAAAAAAAGACTTAAATACATAGGGCAGCTACTGATCACCGAGGAGATTTAGGCAATTATCATGCGTGACGTGGCACACTATTTTGGATGCCCACGGTAGGTAGCTGTCATGGTTCCCGGACCGGTCATTCCATCACACGTTCAACGAGGCCGTTAGTCGCCACATACATTCTTCCCTGACCCCCATCATTATGGACGTCTGTTCGCCCTCTCCGTAAACTTGATGCGGTTTCCTTCCTACACATTACACGTCCGTGGCGGCTGACCATCTCGTCGACGTGTGATGGAATGACCGGGGTGGCGGTCTTCTTTGAGGAGGGCATCTAGAAGCTTGTGCCACGTCACAATGAGCGCCTAGTTAACCTCCTCGGCGATTACGCGGAGAGGTAGCTACAATATGTGTTTTTGTGATATGAAAACATCTGTAACTTCTTTTTCCTTTATTTTTTTCCCCAATTTATCGGAGGTTTAAGAGGAACCGTTGTCTACTGTTGTCCTTGGTGTCAGCATGCGACTATTTGCGGACGACAGCGATTGGACATAAACCCGAGGACTGGGGCATTCTCTTTTATGCCCCAGTCTCAGGTTTACAATCATGTTCAACTTACACCAGCTCGCCTGCACTCTGACTATTTTTTCGACAGCGTATTGTTTAAGGATATATCGTTTACTGATAATCAAAATGCACTAAATACAGAAGTTTGCATTATATAAACGAATGTTCTAAAATACTGCAGATGTCCATGAATCTTGAAGAAAAAAGAAAAAAAAAACGTCTCTCTTAGAATCCCGAATAAAAGAAGCTCTTTTCTTTTTGAGTTCGTCGCATATAGTTATATGAAAGGTTATAAGTTCGTCGCCGAGGTAGATCGCTACAAGTACCTTGGGCTGACAAACGACAAGCGTTTGAACCTTTCAAGACACATAGATAACATATATCTGCTGCTTTTAGAAAGCTTGGTTATATTACGCACAAACCAAAAATACAGCCACTATCGTGAAATTATTAGCCTACAATACGCTTGTGAGACGTCAACTCTGATATGGAGGCATAGTGTGGGAAACTTTTACTTACAAAGACATAGATAAGCTAGAAAGAGTTCAAAGGCGGACAGTTAGATTTACTTACAGTAAATTCAAGTGGTCAGACTTTCCTTCCTCCCTAATGAACAAAATTGAATTGCTGCGGGATCGAAGGATAACAGTAAGGCTTACGTTTCTGTTTGTTCTTGCAAGTGATAAGCTTTCTATTCATCGCAAATCATATCTCAAACCCATCACACTGGACAGACCAGACATTACCAGCCTCATTCACCGACTCTTTACTTTGCTCGCTCCAACTTTTTAAGTTCTTTTTTTCAAGGACGATTAATGACTGGAATAACCTTCCTACTAAGGAACTCCGTGCTTCCCATTTCATGACAGCATAGGTTTCTTATTGATACTTTACATTTAGCTGCTGGTTGGTTCCTGTGTTCCTGTATGATTTTGTTTTTGTTCCACATGTTTGTCGAATATTCTTGGTGTACATTTTCTTCGTAGTGCGGGCAATATATTTTGCTGTATTTACTCCTGCTTGGACCATCATGGTCTGCAGTATGTTACGAATAAAATAAATAAATAAATCAGAAAATAAAAAGGCCGCAGTCAAATGTTCGCAAGAAGGCAACTTCTTTTTCGCTCAAAAGAAAGATGAAGCACAATTACATACTCTCGTTCAGAAGCTAGATTTAGATGTCGGTGGCCTGGAGGTGAGCGGTGTACGCGTTTAAAGTTTATTCATATATCTCCTCGTTTTCGAAGTTTCATCGGTCATAAAAATTACGTTTTATGGATACCATAATTAATATTGATAAAGCTGTGCCACACACGGCTTAACACATCGCGGCTCTTCCGAGTTTTTTGTATTTATCGTAGTTGGCGTAGGAAAGGAGGGAGAGAGAAGCCACAAGCGGCACATCCTCAAATGTATTTTCATGTGAAACAAAAAATCGTGGTTTAAATTTAAAATGTATTTGTTTTTCCACCAAATATGATTAGGATTGAAGTTTCATAAAGACCCGTTCAAAAATAAGAAAAACGCGTAACACAAAATTGTTGCAAGCTAAATATAGCTGTATTTCTTCCTGCTAAATTTGGCGAGAAGCGCTTTCCTGCTAAATTTGTCGGGAAATGTTTACTGGTGTATGTTTCCCGATAAGTATAGCGGAACCCCCAGTGTCACGCTAGCTTACGCTAAATTTTGCGGAATTTTTCTAAACTCCTGAGTTATATAAAGAAAACGCGCTGCTCATTTCTGTCTCCCGACTTAATGTATGCGATGAAGCTGCATTGGTTTTTAATTAATTATCGTTGGGCCCTTATGGGTCGCGTGTTCGTCGGACACAAAGTCGTTAACAGGGCAAGAATTCAGGGGAAGCTTCTCCCATCTCTTTCCCCTTAGCAGAGCGAATGGTGGAGAGGAGGTCGCCTCCTCTCCAGCCTTCGCTATGCAAAGTGGAAAGAGGTGGAAGAGCTTCCCTGAACTCAGTCTTAACCTGTCACTCGTCTAGTTCGGCTTCCGTGACTTGATTAATTGATTGAAAATATTTTTTATCGTCATGTATGCCTCGTCAATGTCCATTTAAGTGCTACGATCATTCGCCGTTCTACCACGTGTTTGTTCCGTGTTATATATATATATATATATATATATATATATATATATATATATATATATATATAAACATTAAAAAACAGTTTCGATTAACTCTAGTTTTCTATGACTCTTACTGGCTCCAAATATATGCAACCATTGAACCCCTTTCAGATTTTTCGCACTCAATACAATTTACTACAGCCAATGAACAAGAACAGTCTCACTCGCTACACGACTTCTAAATGCTTGTACCTTAGTTATCTTACAATTAATTAATGCATTGTCCAAGAGCCACGTGCCTGGTGAGCCTGGATATCTAACATATATCCACGCGAACACATATACAATAACTTTTTGCGAAGCCCTATGCTGATGTAGAAGAGTTTTAGTGCGTTTGTTGTTCTATTGCTTAAAGGGGCCATGAAATTATTTTGCAACTTCTTTCTTAGCTTTCCTCCTCAACTCACAAATCGCGCAGCGTTATCAAAAGTACAGGGGCGAGAGTACACCGCCAGCAGTTGAAGAAGGCAGAAAGGAGGAACTCCGCTCTTGCTCGGACCCTCCTTTGTGTACCCGCTACGCTGCCATTTTCTCCTAGACCTAGAATATTAGACCGCCGCTCGAAATTCGGACTAATTTTGCTTTTCTCTCTTCAGCCCGTGACTTCCGCGGTACTGCAGCGCAACTACCCTCCGTTCACCCCTAAATGCTGACAGTGCTGTGGAAGCTACATGATCGTGGGGCCAGTCGCAATTGTATCTTTTGCCACGTGATCACGCTCCCTCGCGCATACCCGGGCGCAGAGAATGGGGTCAGGTGATGAAAGGGAGGCGGCTGATGGTTCCGGCAAGCTCGTGGCTCCCACCGCGCTGTCAGCTCAGTGGTGTTCAATGCGTGAGCTGGGACCGGATAACTTGATTTGGGTACCGCGGATGTATCACAGTGAAAAGGCGGAAAGCCTTCGAAGGGAAGGAGGTACGAAATAGACCCGCTATGCTTTCAAATTTTCGTACCGAAAGGCAGTCTTTGACTTTCTACGGTCTTTCTTTTGTCCCACTAAACGACGTGCTATTGGTAAGGTCCCAATCTAGATTCATTTATCCCAGCCCAATTCAATTTGCTACGCAAAGGGACGATTCATGTTCTCAGCCGTTTGCTTCCTTCCCGGCTCGGCGAAGAACGCCCTCCTCGATTTATCATTGCAGGCGCGTTTCATCAATAACGTGCGCGCTTTACACATTCATGAGGGCCATGCACACACCCCAGTCCTCGCATAAGCGTGAACCATGGTAGCCTCAAAATCAGTACGCGTGCATCCGCGTCGCTGCCCCTCCCCCCCCCTCCCCCAAAGAAAAAAAAACTGAATACAAAAGGAAATAAAAACTTCAGAGTTCCCCGCGTGTGGCGTCGTGTCGCTTTCCTCCTCGCCGGAGATTTTAAGCACTTGCACATCTTTACACCGAAGGTCAGCACGGGCCTGTTGGCATCAGGTCATACCTGACACGAAGCTCCGCTTTACACATAAACACACACACACAAAAAGAAAAAAAGAACTGACTTTCTTTTTTATGGCGCGCGAGCTTAGCAATTTGTGGCCCTAAATTACGCGCGTGGTCCGTTTGACCGTTGCCGACACCGCGTGTATGTCATTACGCCACCATTGTTATCCGAACTGGTTGTGGAAGGTAGACGGTACAAGGGTCGTCTCACTTCCGTCGCCGTGCACGAGGTGGCACTGGCGAGAGCGAAGCAGACGTAGAGAGCCCTAGACCGAAGCGAGCGTCAATCTCAAACCGTGGGGAGCGTTTGCAGTATCATGGCGGACGGCTCCCGCGGCCATTGGTCGCGAGTGGGCGTGCGCCACGTTTTCGCACGGCGAGGAGGGAGCGAGCGGAAAGGGGAGACGGGTGCTGGCGGTCGACCCTTTTGGCACCTCCTCGCAGCTCGCGTTCCAAATAAGGCCCACGAAAACCACGTGACCTTGATCCAGCAGTCGGAAACTCTCTGTCATCTAGGCTCTCTGAGCAGATGTAGAGAGCCGAGATCTAAGAGAAGAAGCAACTCGAGACACAGAGGGCGTTTGCAGTTCAATGGCAGACGTCTCCCGTGCAGAATGGCCAGAAGTGCGCATGCGTTGGGCTCTCGTGTGGCGAGGAGGAGAGCGGCGGACAAGCTGGCAGACGAACAGCGCAACAATTTGATTCCTCCTCGCAGCTTGTTGTATTGCAAACGCGGTCCATAACCGACGCGATCTCGATCGCGCAATCGGGAACACTCTTTAATCACGGCACACTACGCAGGCTCCTAATGGTCCTGTGACTTGTCCGAGGGAACGGTGTTGCGCTTTCGCCTTCGTACGAAAGAACCCAAAATACAAAGGGGGAGGGGGGGGATCGTATTCGTTGTTTGGCGCCGTATTAGGCAGGCTCTCTGTCATTAGCGCCGCCGAAGAGACGTGACCCTTGACTTGGGGAGTCGCGGCAAGTCGCGACCCGGAACTTCAAAGACTTGGGGAAAAAATCGTTTAAGGAAGCCATTAATACAAACTTCGTTGCCTGAATGACTTAATTAGACACTGAAATGCCACTTACACAGCACCCTCTTTCCACTGGACCTATAGTGTTATTGGATGGGATTGCGGAGGCTGGAACTTGAAGTCCAATCTTTACATCATTTCAGCCAATCTTTTTTATACATCGAATCTGTATATGGCTAGGTTCTGGCGGATCGTCTTCGGCAACACACCGAGCGTAGACCAACAATTTTCAAACTCAACGATATATGCCTAACTCTATACTCCTCTTCACCACCACCGCCTCTTTCCCGAGCCGTGCATACTCCTAACCGCGCGTTTCATCCGCCGACATCAGCAGGGCGTCTCTCTCTCCCCCTGACATTGCCCAATGCCGCGCGCTCTTCGGCGGCCACCTTTGCGGCGCGCTGGAGCCTGCGCCGTGATTGGCGTAGCCGCGCCATAATAAAACGTAATTGTCTCTACCAGAGCGCAACCTTCGCTGGACTTCGCTCTTCACGGGGTGGAAGGGCTCTCGATCTTTTTTTCTTGCGGCAGAAAGTGTTGTGCAGGAACTTTCGCGCTGTATGTTTTAAGGCCTATGCACGCAGCCGCGCGTTTCCACGCTTATGTCGAGATCCGACCGCGACTTAATGGGACAGGCGTACTTCAAAACCAGCGTGGCAATCGACTTAGGGAGTAGATTTGCAGTTTCAATGCGCAACTTTCACGACCCATAGAGGGCGCACTTGGTGCCTGTCAAAATGGCTGTCATCTGGATGGTCGTCGTAGAACAGCGGTACGAGGCTGGGTCAGCTACGCGTAAGTAATTCTAGTTTTGCTATATACGAACAGTATTAGAGCCTTACGTTATGCTTTACGCTAGGAAGGTGTATGGTGCCCGTTTATTAGGAGTCCAATCATCCAGGAGCTAGGGAGCGCGATTCTCACACCGCGGTACCACCATCGCTGAAAGTTGCGAATTAAATACGACGTAGTTTAACCGCAGGGCTGGGCGGAAATACCCAAAAAGTATTCGGGAATACATATACTGAGAAACATGTTTTAAGCGCCAAAAATACAAATACTGAGATACATTTGTCTTCTATCCAACGGGATATCCCTGAGACTACTTCTGCAGAAACAACGAAAATGTATTCCGCAATACAGATTGCGGATACTTATAGAAATACCTTTGTTCCCGAACGGTGCTACGTAGGAGGGTGTAGTTCGTGGAGAATGCGAATGATAATTTATGATTGTGCTCTCTTTTTCTGCCATTTTATGCACTACACCTTACCTCGAGCTCTTTATTCATCATTAATGCCCCTGAAAAAAAGAACATGTTACTTCTGTTGAATTACATAGTTACAGAAAAAAAAGACGGCGTGTAATGTTTGTCAAAAGGCGTCTGCCCGAAATGAACCATGTTTTGCCGTCAGAGGCGCATCTCAAACTGTCGTATTACAAGCTTCTGAGTCACCCATATCGTGTTGAGATTGGACAACAGGGCCATACTTTTTCTCCACTCAGCTCCTCTACAGCGTTCTGCTCTGCTAAACTGGAAAGAGTGGAGGACTTTGTGAGACGACGTCATTCTGTTATTCTTGCAAGTAAGCTTCCTTAAACCAGTTTCTTTTTGTTTTGTTTTTTTATGCCGGTGACTGGATGGATCATGGTATTATAGGACGGGTTCATATTATAAATTCCGAAGCCGGATTTGCACCGAACAGATGTTTTTATCGGCTTGAATTTTTCTTAAAAAGGGCAACGAATGTAACGAGATACCCAAGTCTGGCAACGTATCGCGATACAAGCGATACGCTCTAGATGTATTTCACTTCAGAGATACAAAGACATTTTTCAGATGTACCTTGATGCAGAGATACAGCTACTCGAAAGTGTCTCTAAGATACTATGGCGACACATTTGTATCGCGATACTGCTGCCCAGCCCTGATACGGGACAAAACTCATCTATGTGAATACTGTCTTAAAGCCGAGGTTTCACTGTTAATATACATTATCCCGAAGGCAGCCTGCGGACGCTGTCTGGGGCCTCCTTCTTGCTCGCATAACGGTCTCTTCACGTTGGTCAAGCAAAACCTCTCTGCAGATGTGTTCGAAGCGTATACTTATGTGTGGATTAAATATACTTCAAGCATTCTTGACGCGTGTTAGCAGACAATTCTGTCGTCGCTTCTTTGGCGAACACCGTGTCCTTTATATGACATACTGTACGAGCGGTGCGACCGAGGATTTGTATAGACCAACTCAACTCTCTGACGTCAGGCCACTGTGGTGGCGCTGCTGTCGGCACTGCGCATGCGCAGAGGCCTTGCTTGACGAGAATCAAGTTTTGCGCACGCGCAATGCCCACACCTGGTATGGGCAAAAGCGGGCTTGTTTGTAAAGAGTGTGTTGGTCTATAGGCTCCCGAATATCGAGACATCCGTGATTATGCGGCGTTACGGACGAAAGATTGACGTGGAAAGTTTTCTAGCAGAAACGAGTGCTGCGGTGGGTTCCGTGGACGTGCGCGGATCACCACAAGGGCGTCGACAGCCGAGCGCAGCTCATGAATTTGCTCCGCTACGGGGTCAATATAGTGTGTCGTGTAGACTCACGCACATTAATAATAAAAAAGTCATCGAATATAATTAAAATTACTCCCGGTTAAAGAGTATTGAATTAGATTCCTCAATGACTTGAGAAGAAAAAGTAAATTTGCGATTACTTTGAAAAAAAAAACAGCCGTTACTTTCCGATCAATTTAGATTTGCAAACCGACAGATTTTTTCTGCCGGTTTGAAAACTGGTGTTTTGTACTGCCCGTTGTTGAATTAGATTCGCTGAACTATAAACTTGTAATTGCTACCTTAGGAAAGTAATCATACATACTGAATTACTTTAAAACGTGATAGATTACAAGTAATTTTGCTTGTAATGAGTACCGTACAAGTGCGGCGTTGTATGTGTTGCAGTGGCGTAGCCAGTGAGGCGGCTTGGAGGGCTTCAGCCTCCCCCCCCTGCGATATTTAGCCGACACAATATACACCAACTCATGCTTACAAAGAAACCGGAGCGCCCCTAGCGGACGCCACCGGCGCCGCGCATGCGCGATGGAGTGTGGGCAAAAAGCTCGCCACCGCCCATAAACAAGCCATTGAAATGCGATGTTGTCGGCGTCGGTGTGAGTCCCCCTGCCCTTCTTCGCGTTCGAATTGTTGATTCGACGTCGTCCTGGCAATGTCTGACTAACTTGAGCGGCCTCAGCGAAATTACCGAGGCTCGTTACACCGCAAAACTTCGCGTGAATAATATGACATGCGGCGATTCATTCCGCGTGACGACGACGCATGAATGTTCGCTAAAGCCTGATTCGCATGATGAGATTTCGCTCGCAATTTTCAGTCGCGACATCGCTCGGTTGCAAAAGCCCGAACGAACCGTAGCTGAGATGATCGACGTCGATACTGAAAATCGCAAGCAGAATCGGACCAAGTGAATTGGGCATAAGAAGTCGGTGATGGCCACTGGTAACAATGATCAACATCTCCTTGTATCCACTGCTTACATCGAGCCTGCTTACCAATCTCCAAACTTAAGTCTTTTGAGGCCTGCACTTACTTCTTATCGCAAGTACCGGGCCAACATTTGGTCTACGGAACGGTGTCGTCTAAACGAGCAGACGACAAGCAGAAGCGTTTCAAAGAGCAGACGACAGTTCGAACGATCAGGCGGCCGTTTAAACTTGAAGACGCACTGAACGTACAGTCCGCAGGTGCACGTGGTCCGCACAACTTGACGCGTTTTCCGGCGTTCATGTTGGAAAAAACGAATAAATCTGATTACCACAAGTATCCGTGAATTCAACCCAAAGTGCTTCCCGCCCAATCGTGGTCCGACGGCGTCTGGTTTTCCCTTTTCACGGCACATATCCACGTTCTCGGACGAACCGAGCACGGGAAAACGGACCTTCAAACCTTTCTCGACACTTTTGGTACAGCCCCAGTCGCGGCGTTTTGACGAGAAGGCAGGTCTTTGTCTGGTTCCTTTCAAAACAACGCAAGTATACACGTCTCGCATGGGGACTTCTGCCCACAGCCCCAGACCGGAAGTGCGACCGATGCGCCACCACCGCGCCGTGACGATAACAGTGTTGAGTTCGTGTATACTGTAGAAGATCCCGTAATTGCGCTAGTTGGTGAACGTCAGTAAGCATGTGTGTAAGGCCTTGTGTCTGTTGTTTCTTGGGCCTTACACCATGCTTCCTGTAGTATACACATGCATCTTGAACCCCCCTCCCCCCCCCCCCCCCCCGTACGCCACGTCATTAACATCCTAGGTACCTCAAACACCTCCTCACCCCGAAAAAAGAAATCCTCGCTACGCCACTAGTGTGTTGGGCTGGTGTGTGTGTGGTGGTGTGGGTGTGGTGTGTTGTGTGCGGTGTGTGCTTGTGCGTGTGTCTGTTTGGGCATGTCAGTGTGTTCGGGAAAGTAGAAGGGAAGGGAGGAGGGGGTTCTGTCAGTCATCCTTCGAACGTGTACTGCGTGTACTACCGTGGGCCATATGAGCTGAAACAGCCCTCCATGCTTCTTCGGCTTTTCTTCCAGATTTTAAAGAAACTCTGGTTCAAACCTGACTTGGTACGCGAAGCTTAGGTCGCCATCATTTGAATTCTTTGTGAATTCTAGAAATAATTAAGCTTGTGGAAACAAGGCGCAGAGAATGTCCATACCGCGTGTTTCAGTTCATATATTCCGAGGATGTACGTGTGTGCAAACGGCACCTTCCGCATATTCAATTTTTGTATCCGCTTCTATTCCCTATTCTCACGGCTTTCTCAGGACCAGATACTTTCCAAATATTTAGTGGTGCTTTCTCGTGTTTTGTCTTTCTCTTTCTCTCACTCTGTCTCTCCTCTGTTATTAAGTAACCGATTCCACGTGTTTAACGTTACTAACTTCTACAAATTATACAATTCTAACCCTTCTAGCAGTCATATACATCCAAATTCTTTGTCTTAGCTAAGCTTTGGTAGAAAAGAAAAAAAAAACTAGAACACAAGGGTTGAATTTTCTTGAAAGTCTTGCCTTTCAAACTTGACAACTCAGGCGCCTGATTCAGGTATCCACTTTCATCTTCAGCTAAGCGCCATACGCTCCCTAATCCAGGTCACCAAACAGATGGCATGACCCCCCCCCCCCCCCTCCTTTCAGTTTCAAACGCGGGTCGAATTTGCAACGTATTTTAAGGCGCTCCACTTTATCCCTTTGAGGAATCAGACCTCGTAAAACCAGGCAACGACCGCCGAATGAATGCAGAAAGCGTCTGCGAGCTGCGGCGAGCACCCGAGCGAAATCTCTGCTCGTAGTCGCACGTGTTTGCGGAGGAGAGGCGCCTGAGCTGCCCTTTCGTAAACGGAGTTATCGTTCGCGTCGAGCGCAACGCTGAAGCGGTTTTTGCCGTCCCGTCCCAGCTGTCCGTTTTTGTAAACATCCTCGAGACGACGTGACACACTTCTCTCTGGCACGCGTCGGCTGAGAGGCGAAGTTTAATGCTTGATGCAGAGCTTTAGAGTCACTGACGACTCGAGAAACTCAGAGTGTGGCGAGTTCCAAGAACCTCCTTATCGCTCCTTGGCCAAAGGATATCTGCCGATAAATATCTTCCTATATCTGCCGATAAAACACCCAAGAACAAATCGCGAAAGCTTTAGAAACTCCCCGCTGCGTTTCTGAAGCTTTCAGTTATTAGGGCGAACTAATTAGCGTGACAGATTTGTGACATTTTGTCACTTCTTCAATGGAGAATAGAAAATCATTTTCGCGCGCTTGCTTGCGCTAGGTTTGATCGTTTTCAAGAATAAAACAAGCCGAAGTGTGCGGTATTTGTCAGCTATTTCACAGCTTTGTGAATCATAAGCGCAGTGATCTACACGAAAGGTGACGAAGAGCTTCCAGTTGCATGGGTGATAATTAATGAATTGTGACTACGATCAAGCTTGCCGATCAAACATAGTTGATGACTATATGAGGAAATACCGAACGTGTTTTAACAAGTTTATCTTTGTTGGTGTACACGAACGACAACTTTCAGTTGCCATCATGAAGCATATCGTAATTCCAGACGTTGTATAGTGTCCAAAGCGGAAGTTTCCGATGACCTGCTTTGTTTCGACACCAAGAATTCCTGCGGGCACGATGAGATACCAGACATTTTTCTCCGCAGATAAGCCGAATGGTGCTCCGAGTGTTTATTTCATTTACACTCGCAGTCTCGATGCTAGAGTGGTACCCAGTGATTGAAAGAATGCCAGGGTTGTTTAAATTCACAAATCTGGCAGTGCCTCGGATGTGCAAAATTACAGGCCAAACTCGTTGTTATGGTCAAGTGACAACGTTGTTAAACATTTTTCGCGTAACCACCTAACGGTCTTTCTGAAAAAAAAAAAGAAAAACATGCTTTTTCCGAGGGGGCAACACGGTTTCAGGCGCGTCCTATCGACAGTCACGCAACTCTTACATACAGTCTATGTACTGCAAAAAATAATCGACGAAACCAGTCAAACAGATGTCATATTCTTAGACTTCGCCAAAGCATTCGACCGAGTCTCCTACCCCACGCTCTTGCACAAGTTGAAGCACATTTCTGAAAACGACAACACAGTCAAATGGCTTGACTCTTATCTTACTAATCGTACACAATTCGTGACCGTCAACGGTCGCAAATCTCAAAAGTCCAACGTTCTCTTCGGTGTCCAGCAGTGGTCAGTGATCGGCTCTGTCCTGTTCTTGGTTTTTATTAGAGGGATACTGAACCGAAATTAGGATTTCGCAAACTAAGGCCGCAGAAACGTTGAACGGGACGCTACGATCTCCAAAACATCAATCATACATCGATATCTCAAAGGCATGACCGCACTTTTGGAAAAGAAGGGCACGATCAAGTGAGGGCTTTGACGTCATTGTCCCCCTGGAAAATTTGAGAATGAGGGGAAGCGGCCTCGCTTCTCTCTTCCTCGCATCGGTTCACCAGCTCGACGGGACGAAGCGAGGAGGAGAGGAAATGAGAATCGTGACGTGACTTGTCTCGTCGGCCTCATCAGCAGTGTTCAATCGCGCACTTCTTTTCCAAAAATAAGGCGATCCATTAGAGATATCGCAGTACGAGTGATGTTTCTGGGTTTGGCAGCGTCCCGCCCATCAGTCCCTACCTTATTTTGTGAGCTGAAAATTTCGGTTCAGTATCCCTTTAACGACCTTAAAGTAAGCCACCTCTTGATACATTACCGTTTCTTCGCGGAAGGCTGCGTCATGTTTTCAAAAGAACTCATGGAGCTCCCTGCTATCATCGTCTTGTATGTGGCTATTCGGAGAGACACAGAGGGAGAGGAGGTTTTGAAAGTGCGCCGACGTCAGAGCGCGCCAAGCTCTGATTGGAAGAATAGTGGGTCGACGCAAAGCTATAGTTGCCTATATCTATGCGCACTGCTGGAACGCGTTCGAACACGAAACATTGCGCGAATAGCAGGCGACGCTTTTGTTCACTCTGATTGGAAGGAGACAATGGGCGCGGGAACGTCAGCGCTCGGTACTCTGACTTTCCCGCTCGCATTCGTTTGTTCGTCTTTCTTAATTTACCTTCGTATTTAAAATCAGAACTTTTCAAGATCCCGTTCGTACAGGTCAGAACATTGCAACTTGTCGGCATCGCTGATGTTTGCGGCGGCCAATCGAGCGAAAGCGTGATTGCAAACAGTTGCTCTCCATCACAGAAGCCAGTCAGTCAGTCAAAACGTTTATCGAGCCATATCAGACATGGGACCGTGTCAGTGGTTTTCTTGGCCTGCACAAGACGGCACAGGGAAGCTGCAGAGAAATTATAGTTTTTGTTGACCTCGGGTAGATGCAACTCCCCTAAAGCTTGGGTGAGTCATGTCTGCGATGCGGTTTTGTTGACGCATATTTTCATGTTTGAACGAAGATAATAATAACACTTCGATAAGTAACACAGATCTATTTCTAACTAATTACAATGCATTCCCTGTGCTCGTCACGACGCCATGGCTTCCAAAAAATCTGGGTCGCTGCCTCTGGGGTGAATAGATACCCCCAATTTGGGAAAAACAGACGTATTTTCAGCTCAACCAGATTTTCAGTATTTTCAGCTCAACCAGAGGCGGACGTAATTTTAAGCTTTTGACAGCTTGACGTCCCAGGAAATTAAAAAATGACACAAATCGCGCGCGCGGCAAGTGTCTGCACCACAAGAAGCGTCCATTAGCAGCGTATTATAATAATAATAATAATAATAATAATAATAATAATAATAATAATAATCTTTATTTCATATTTTCCACATACAATTTTACAGAGATTCATACCCCACATAAGCCTAAGCGGCTTGTGCGTAGGGCGCAGCGACAGAGCTCTAGTCACTTATAACAAACCCTTTTTTTACACTTGTTCAGTTCCTTACAAAAAAAAAAAAAATGAAAACAGGACATATATACACCTTTACTCCATAATTCTCTGACAAAATAACACACACAATACTACACAATTTAGATTACAACCCCTGGTAGACTTCTCTTCTGCTTATTGCAGCTCTTTTCTGTTAATAAACCATTGTTTTAACTCACGTTTTAACTTCGCTTATTTTTGTAATTTCTATTATTCTTGGTGGTAGTTTATTGAACACTCTAGGTACATATGATGCTCTAACTGCTTTTCCATATTTCGTCTTAACCTTTGGTTCTTGGAATAAATTTTTAGGCCTTAGGTTTCTTATCGGGATATACTTTGTTTTATATTTATCGCTAAATTGATGTTTAATTATAATATTTAATTCCAGTAAGTCACTAAGTTTTTGAATATCCAAATGTTGATACATGTAATGTAAAGGTCTATTTTCATCTACATACAAGTTTTTTACTACTTTATTTAAGATAGAATTTATTTTGTCTTGTAAATACTTTGCACAGTGCCCGTATACAGTAATTCCATATTCTAAGACTGATTTTCCCAAGCTAGTGATATATCATCTTTAATATTGGTTGAGGTAAACACGATCTTAGGTGGTATAATTGGGCTGCAACTGATCTAAGTCGTTTACAGATGTGTTCCACATGTTGGTTCCATTTCAGATGCTCGTCAGTGTATAGTCCTAGGTATTTCACACTCGTAGTCATTTTAAGGGGTTCCAATTACAATTTTTACATGAGTCACTATGTATCTTTATATTCCCTTCTATGTGAGTTCGTCTTTGCGGACTTCTAAAACACATCAACTCTGTTTTCTTAGTGTTAATTATAATTTGATTTTCTTTGTACCACTTAACCAATTTGTAAACATCCTCTTGAATTTTATTTTCGGCTGTCGTATAATCTTTATCTGCATACAGAATAACGGTGTCATCTGCAAACTGAAACAACACGCTATTCAAATGAACATTCACAATATCGTTAATATATATATTAAACAATATAGGTCCCAATAGTTACGCATCTGTTCAATTCAACGAAAATACAAAACAAACAAATATCCGCTTTCAAGAAAAAGCAAGAAAAAGACATGCAGGCAGAGCGTGACGGTGACACTCATCACCAGTAGCCCAAGCCCAAGCTCTCAGGAAACACACCCCTCCGGCGAGTATAATGCATTTCTTTGCTTGTAGTGTCACTCGATCACCGACTTAGTTTTGCTGAACACATTGGCATCTTCATATCCAATGCACACAAAACACTGAGCTTTGTAAACCGCATCACACGAGCAATGCCGCGAAGGGCATTTAACTACATATTATACTGGTTTGGTGCTCCCCCAGCTGGAGTTCTGTTCCCCAGTGTGGAGCCCCTACCAGAAATCTCACCAGGATGCTCTCGAGGAAGTGCAGCGCGTGGCTGCTTGCGCGCTAAACAGACGCAGTGTTCCTCGACACACTATTCTACCCTACATAAATTCATCCACTATAGCGCACCTGAAATTTGCCGAGTGGCGTATAGCCTTGCCCGCCGAAAAGACACGGGCTCTGTTCCGCTCTTCTGTAATCTCCTGAAAACTAAAATTAGCCCTACAGAAGCTCCTCGCCTAAACGTCCGCACCAGTAGACTTCAGCCTCCCCTAACTAAAATCCCTTGACACTTCTTTTACAAGTAACGACAACCAATTCAAATGACAAAGCAGATTCCGCTGGAACGAAATGGCTGTATTCAGTTCAAACCTCTGCTCTGCTCGGCCATTCGCTTCCTAAAACCTGCACCGTCACGCAGTCGGCGCTTCAAAAAATGTCGCTACTTGTAGGAGCTCTTATCTAGGGACTTTACCCCTAACACGTACTCCACGCCACCGAGAGACCTGCCTGATGCACGCAGCCCGCACATGGGGTCGCTACCACCCGATATAACTTCATACCGACGACCCCGATGACATTGGGGCTCTTTGTCGGCAAATTACTACGCGTCAACAATGTTAAAGTGCGTGAGTGAGTGGGGTTTACATGCTTCTTCCACACCATCCTGTCATCTTCAATCGCGAACCTCGTTATCACGCTTCACTTTTCACCCTCACTATCACGCGGCACAGTGGGCTTCTTCGGCATGGCCACTTGCATGCCTTCCTGCGGCGTCGCGGCTGTCCTCGGCGAAATAAATATACAAGTATACAAATACATATACTAAAAACACATTTATTAAACTCGCCATCCCCTAGTCATTGCATAACTGAAAACAAATATTAGTAAAAAACGGTGGGAGTACAGACTAATTGGTGGAAGTTTACCAGCTATAGGGAAACTCGGGCGAAGAAACCAAGGGCCGTGTTCTTCCTTGGTCCCAAAAGTTAACTAAGGCGAAGGCCGAGGCGCTGCCCACCTACTGCGCACAAACTGCACAATCATTGTCTACCATTATTCGAAATTTCGCAAAGGTTTAAGGATTACACTGTCAAGTTATTACAAAAGCTCCATATAACTCCGAAACCGGGCAGGCTTACTTGCACTTTAAATTTGTGCCTGTATATAAGTTATAACGTATTTGAATATAGATTTGCGTGTGTTACAAAAATATAATAGCAAAAAATATTATCATTTTCTTTCACATATTGTTTCTACTGTGCCCCGCAATACGCCTTATACGACCAGAGAAATATACACCTTTGTTTTACCTAGATGTGGAACGAACTATGGCTTTACTATGTTACGGCATATCTTGCCTAAGTTTTTGAATTGGTATCTATGTGATCACCTGCGTGATATGTCTTCTCCTGTCCTCCGGAACGCTTTTCTATAATTTGTCTGTACTTCAACCACGTGTAACTTGTGCAAAATACGCGCGAAACTATGCTTACTTCAGTACGCTTTACATTTTCCTTATGTTTTATTTATACCGCGTTTACACTGCTGACCTGTAAGGGCGGCGAGACCCGTCAAGCAGTGGACAACACAGCTTTTTTCTCGCCACCCTCAGTTTGTGTTTCAAGCTGAAATAAACGCTGACTGATTGATTGATTGAAAATTACGTCATACTTTCCATGCTAAGTTTAGCGCTTGCTGCTAAATCTAGCGATGAAATCGGGACGTCACATGACTTAGTTTTACGAGACTGTGATCTCACATGGACATCTATACGTCGTGCGACGTCGCAGAATCACGTGACGTCCCAATTATCGCGCTATATTTACAGGAGAACTGCTTCGGCTAAACATGAAGGGTAAACACGTAAGTGACATCAAAGCAACAAGCGACGTCACGTCAGGTGACGTCTTACGACGTCGCAATTTCCCTCTAAACTTAGCGGAGAAACGTTTCACGCGAGGCCGCAGTGTCCCGTGACGTAATGGGTCGTCGCAATTTCCCCGCTAATTTTAGCGAAGGAACAATGCAGGGTGAAGCGGTTTCATGACGTCACTCTGTCACGTGACAGTGCGAGTCCTCGCTACATTTAACGGGAAGCGTTTCCCGCTAAGGTTTTGCCGGCTACAATGTACACCCTCCACACACCGGGATCAATATACCCTTTTCAAAAGTCGGCGCCATGTCCTGTCCGCCACATTGCTTTATCACGTACTCTGAACACGGATTGGAGCACGAGGGCTGCGTCGACGTTCGGCGTGACCTCGGCTCCTCTCATATTGGAAGCGAGTGCTACGTCATCACGTCGGCAAGGACTCGGACCCAATCACGCGCTTCGTTCTCAACAAATGGCGACAATCAATCTTGCTTCGTGGACTTTTGGAAAGGGTCTATTGCGAAACATCGGGAATGACGACTTCAGCTGCGAAAGAGTTTCTGAAGCCAAAGGGAAAGCAAAACCAATGCCCCGCCTCAAACTAATAAAAAAAAAACGACAATAAAAAGAAGAAAAATTCTTGGCTACGAAAAGAGGAGTCTTCGACTTACAACCCTTGTATTGCTCATAAGCACTTACTCATTTAAAAGATTGTTATGAGTATGTTTCTCCGTTGTTTTAGTTTTTCTAGACTGTTACAGTCCTGCGACGAATAAAATTATATAAAACGTTCCCCAGGTGAGGCTCGAACTCACAACCCCGGCATAGCTCACAAGCACTGACTTATAAGTACCGTGCGCTAACCAATTGCGCCACTGGGGAGGTCTGAAGAAGCTGCGTGGACTTATCACCGAACCTTCGGCGCGAACAGAATAGCGCTATGACGTCATTCGATTTTTTTTCTGGTCTTTTTTTTTATAGTGAAGAGGGAACAGCTGCGGCGGCTTTAACTGAGCAACAGGCATTTCTTTTTCTTATTTCTTTTTTCCGGGCGCTTTGCGTCGTTCAGACGTTATACGAATAAATTTCCTTTGTTTCGCGTATATCGAACATTTGTAGGTTCCAGATATTTTAGTTTGTTTTTAGTTGGGCATTCGATGAAGGCGTGGAGGGTTCATCGTGTGCACAATCGACTGTCGTTTTGCTGGTGCTGTCAATTAAGGCTTCAGCCGCTGAACGCAGCATTGAGTGCGTGGCATTTCCACCAGCCCTGTAACACCTAATATTTCTAAGTAATCTCGAATAAAAAAGAAAAAAAAGGATTCCTCGCGATGTTTATCATGTAACGTTTAAATTATTTTGCATTGGGGTTCGCGGCAAGATATTTTTTATTTTATTTATGATGGATCGCAGGGTAGCCGAGTTTTGGTAACACTGACGTAGAGCCTATTTAGTGTAGTGTGAAGTATGTCTGATTTTGACCTGCTCTGCTGGTGTCCCTGCTCTTAAAGGCCGACGACCAGACAGGAGATTCTGCAAGGCAGAAGATCCTCCTCACCCTGGGGGAGGAGGAAACAAGCAGCGGTGGACAGGGTAGAAGGGGGAGAGGAGGAAGTGGGGGAAAAGTGGAAAGCGCGAACTCGTCGTCGGTCTTTAACCTTCAAACTTCCAACGCGTTACCTGCTGACCCACTCAGTGCAACGAAGGTTGTCTTCACCCTGAGACAGACAGACTTGAATGCACCGTATCGGTATGCTGGAAGCAGCCTTGACGCCACCAGGAAAACGACATTCAATTGGGCACACGATGTGCCCTCCGCGCCTTCACCGAATGCCGAACTGAACACAAATTGAAGCGTCTGGAACCCGAAGATTTTCGAGATACACAAAACAAGGCAAAGTTATTCGTATATAGGACGTTTGAACGACATAAACAGCCTGAAGAAAACAGGAATACCCTGGTCCTGGCCGTTGTGGTGCTGCTGCCAGCTCAAAGACGCTACCACGGTAATAACGATACATTAATCATAAAGCGAGGAACCGATCTCGGCCAATGGGACAAGCAAACAATCTCCACACCTTTCTTTCTTGCCCACCAGAATAAACCTAAACTCTGAAAGCACACTCGCTGTGTTGGATGCGTTGGTAATGAGGCAAATTCGAGGCATACACTGCTACTCTCAAGAAATGAAGTCAACGATGCGACGAGGTTCCTGAGCGCCTCTCCTACTAGCTGCTCCTACACGTGGCGCTCCCGCAACCTGATCGTGACCGTGATCAAAGCAGGTGACACCCTTGTACTGTTTTGAATAAACCCAAAGCAATCTCTCCTGTCCCTTTTTCATGAACTATGATTACTAATATCAATTAATACTAACACAAAGACATTCAATTTGTTAATCAGGCGCACTTCGTGAAGCATTAATTTATCAATAAACTGTGCAAGCATTTCGGCTTTTTGAGCTAAAAATACACTGACAGTGATGATGATAGAGGCGTCAGCGCCGCCTTCGACGGTTTCCTGAACTTTAGGAGTCATCAGTTTTTGGGCCTCCCACCAGGTGTCGCAACAAAGTATCGCAACATATTTTTCCTGTTTTTTCACATTATCTAAGCTCTATCTAAATGAGGCAACCTCGTACCAATCATAAGGGAAGTCTAAGATACAGTAATATGTTTCTATTTATTACAACCTGCTTCATTAGATGTCATTAATTCTAAAATATGTTCATAAAGCAGATGCGTCAAAACCAGTAAAGTTGGATAGCCTGCTAAAGTATTAATAGTCTGAAAATAAATAACAGCTCCTGTCTACTTCGAATTCTTTCGAGTTTCAGACCTTACCAAACAATTTACTGCAGGTCAATATTCCGTTAAAAAATTGAAGTGCATATCACACGGAACATAAACTATTGCTTTGTTTTCAAATTAAATAATTTATCAACAACATTACACTTGCATCTGAAAATTTTCGTGCATATAAAAAAGACCCACATGTGTAGCACATTTTCAGTCTTGTGTATGTAAACCAAAAAGGTATTTGTGCTGAAAATGTGTACTTTTTTGGCAATATTTCTTGAGCTGTGCTTAACCAAGTAATATAAAATTAAAAGAAAAAGCCTCGGTAAACATCTGCTTTCATATCTTCTTAACAAAACAACATTATCAAAATTACGTTACCTTTCATGGTCCCTTCACACAATTGGAACGAGTGAAGCAAGTAAGAGTTCGCACCTCCCTATTGGCGTTGCTATAATTATCCACAAACAAACCTAAAACATGAGTTATATAAGAGGAGACATAACTGTATTACCTTTTAAGTAAAACTTCTCATTAAAAAGTATTCAAAATTTGTCGTGTAGCGAGCGGCTGAAGAGCACTATAAGTCGCCAAAACCAGCGGGGCCGCGGCCTTAAAGGGACACTGACACCCACAAAGGATTATTTTCTTTTTCCAGGAGATTCATTATGGTGTCAGAAGTCTACCCAATCAATATTTTGCTATAGCGTCACGTATATTTTTAATAAAGTAAAAAAAAATTGCTCGAAACCGAAACCTAAACTGGACTGGGAAGGAAGAAGGAGTACACAGGAGGAGAAAGTCACCAAAAGTCACGTAACTGCGCAGTTTTCTTGTTGTTGTTGCTGTTGTTGTTGTTTTTTGTTGCTTTTTTATTTATTGTATTTGCAACTTTTTAGAAGCCATAAAAAAATGGGTGTCTTTTGTTCAGTCTATTTTTAGTACTGAGTATGTGCCTTCGATGACCTACGACTTTGATTATTTTTGGTGGTTGTGTCTAAACCACAGAAAACGGCACGTGACCACGGAGAAGAGAGTGAGCGCGACGCAAAACGGCCAGTTCTCGATCGGCGGTTTTAGGGCTGAAAGAAAACGAATTTCGAGCAGCAAATTGTGTTCGCGGTAGCTGGGCTCTCATATGTCATGTACAAATAAAAACCTTGGTAAGAATAAATACCCTGTCAGTGTCTCTTTAAATGATCCTTTTGGGGAGTGAAGAATTTTTCCTACATTTTTAAAAATTTAGTGAGGAAAGTAAATCAATGCATGGGTTGCGTGACATCAATTTCCCCGCCAATTTGAGCAGAAAAACTGAATTGGTGTATAGGTCACGTGACGTCAATTTTTCTGCTGAGTTTAGCGGGGAACATGAATTAACATATACGCTTAGCAACGTCAGGTCATATATGCGACATCAATTTTGTTCCTAGATTTATCGGTAAATTAAATTTGATGTTTAGGTAACGAACTGGCCACTTCTCCGCTAAATTTAGAAGGAAATGCACGGACGGATGGACAGATAGACACACAACATTTAGGAGTTAGGGGTTCGCTTAAAAACATTTCCCGCTTTAATTTTATTACAATACGCTTTAAGAATTATTGGAACACCATTCCGCAGTCTTTTTGTGGACGCCGCCATCTTGGCGCTTAGAGCAGATTGGACTGGATTGGATCGGAAGAACGGGCTGAACTCGCGATTGTTGCAATAAAAAATGCGAATTTCAGATTTTTTAGAAATGACGCCAGGGACCTCAGGCGTTATCGTTTTGGCAACCATGATTTTCACGCACCAAGATGTCTGATGCGTGGTCCCATTGAAGTGTATAGCTCGCATGGAAATTAAAATAAGGGAATGACCCATCAAAACCCTGAGTAGGCACCCAACATTTCGAGAACCTACTCGACCTCGTCTTCAGGGGTGACTGGATGTGGCAGTGGACGTTGAGGTGCAGTGTTTTTTTGTTTTGTTTGTTTGCTTTGCTTCGCCTTCCATGATGGTGCATTTCTCTTTGGATTGGTGCTACCGCGGAGCCCGTTGACGTAGGCGAATGGTAAAGCGCCAAGGGCCTATTGATGTAGCTGGCGTAGTATGACTATGCCATGATACTGAGAAAAGTCTTTGTCGATGGCTATAGATTCAACGCTGAGGATGCGGGTGTTTTTGAAGTGAAAGATTCAACGCTGGCCCACGACACCGCAGCGTTCAGCGACCGCGCTTCGCTCGTGATAAAAATTGCGAACGCAGTTTTGGTGCTGGCGGATCCTATCTCGATAGTTCTTTGTCTTTGGTGTCGACGGCAAAAACAAACAAAAACATAATAACAAAAAAACTGCTTCTCAACGGCCATCCACACAGTCTCCCCTGTAGAGAGGCCAAGTGGGAATCGAAACGTTGAATCCCCATACTCCGTCTCACCCTACGAGGGACTATAGTCCGTTGCAACTCAAGAAGATAAGACAAGGGTAAGACGGGCCGGCGAGGAGGAAGCAGACGGAACGCTTAAGAAAGCATTTGCTTGGCTAAACAGAGGAGGAGGTTTCCCCCTCTCTTCTCCGGCGTTCTGTCTGCTTCCTCTTCCCTGGCCTGCCTTTCCCTCCCCCTACCTTCTTGAGTTGCAACAAAATATAGACCCTTTCCGAAATTCAGTCTGGCCACTTTGATCAATATCATCATCTGTGGAACGGCATCTGTGCCGTTCCAATGCGGCCTTGTGGCGACTGATAAACAAGGACTTTGAAGATGCTTCCATGCGGATGATGCGAGGCTTGTACTTTCGTTGAGTTAGTACGACGCGACGTGGGAATGGAACACAAGAGCTACGTAAGCGATCATTTCTAACCCAGGTTCAGTCAATCTGTGGGCAGCACACAACCGGCTTGAAAGCCCCCTGTTGAATACTGTTTTATAGAGGCGTTTATATAGGTTAGAGCTTTGTTCTCACTGGAGGTTCTTGGTCACCATCGAGCTGAAAGAGATCGAGAAAGAGCTCACATTGAACAATCCCTCGAGTGCCGTCGACTTGCAAAAGTGACGGTGCCCGATTAAATACAAGTTCATGTCCGCCATTGGTATGGCTAAACCTAAACTGCTATACAAACCACCAGATGGCACTGAATTCGGGCGGAGCACTCCCCAGAAAAGCTAGCATCTGCACTGCAAAAGAGTGCACGGGCGAAGTTTCGATACGCAGAGTACGAAGAGCACTTATCTTGCGCATATGGTTCTCTGTTGTGGTAGCTATTTTATATCGGCGAAGAAGAGGTATATGGTATTTAGTTTCATAAACATTCATTCCATATTTCGTAAGCACGTCACCTGTTCGGAGAATATGGAGGACGCGCAGGCAACACCGACATTAAGTCGTTCCGCTTTAGCCATAATAATCGAATCCAATCCAATCTTTGTGATCGTAAAATGTACCCGGACCCGTATCTCCCTTCTGCACGTCGTCCGTACATACGCTCCCGTGTCCAACACTCGATACGAATCATCTACATTTCTTAATGGCCACTGGATCTGATCCTGGGTTCTCTTCGCCACATCGCTTCCGAACGGTATTTAATCCCTTCAGCAGTCTTCAGTAGTAGCAAGCAGACGGAGCCGCCGTGAGAGCTCGATAAGCAGACGAAAAACTCGCCTCCGCATGACGCGTTCACTGATATGTACGACTGAGCAAATACCACGTGGTCTCTAACAGGCTGCTGATTAAACCCGGCGGTCTGTCGCATTGTGCTTTTGTCCATCGTAGGGTGAGACGGAGTATAATTAGGGCTTGGTTGGACGCCCCCCTTTTTAGAGTATAGTCTTGACCCGATAAGACAGATTTCTGTCAAATGTTTACGTTCAAAGTCGTTTAGTGGGTCTAGTCACTAGTTGTGTGCTGTACTTAAAATGGCGTGGAAGGAGCGAGCAGGTTTAGGCAGAGCTTTGGTTGTTCGAAGAAATGGTAGAAAAAGGACCCGACCTCAAATGAATTTATTTTTATCTATACAAAACGTTCATGAGTTCAAGTACCTGGGTGTCCTGTTCACGAGTGATCTGGACTGGGGCATGCACATAGACGCAGTGACCAAAAAGGCGCTAACGAAATTGTGGTGCATAAGAAGGCGACTAAAATACGCTTCCCGCGATACCAAACTGTTGGCCTACACGACACTTATTCGGCCTGTGCTTGAATATGCCAGCCCTGTTTGGTTCCCCTTCACAAAAACCAACATACAAAAATTGGACAAAGTGCAGAAGCTCGCTGTAAGGTTTATTACTAATAAGTTTGGCACGCGTGATTCAATATCTGAGCTGTGTAGAGTACTCGGCGTGCAGCCATTAGAAAAAAGAGCTAAGCTCACGAGATTAAAGCTAATGTACCAAATAGCCAACAACTTGACTAAAATAGAAAAATCTAAGTACCTTATTCCCCACGATGGAAGAGAAACCCGTTCAAACCATGGGAAATTATTCAGAGAGTTCCAACCTAAAAATAATTGTTTTAAATTTTCATTTTTTCCGCTAGCAGTCCAGGAATGGAACAGTTTGCCCGGACACGTTGTCCGCGCTAGCTCGCTAAAACAGTTCATGGATGATGTCGAAGCGCTCATGATGTGAAAATACCATGTCTCATCCACTCCGTTTGTTTCATATATTTTACCCTCTGTATAACTGTTTGTTCTGCACTATGGTTATGCATCTGTGTTTTGTACCACCCTACTAAAATCCTCCGATGAGGATTAGTAGTATTCATAAATAAATAAATAATAAATAAATATCATAAGGTATGTTCGAAAAAGATAGTTTTTCTCCAAAGAAGGTTCAAGTTCACAGTCTGTATTTTGCGTACGCCACTGTGCAGTATATGAGGCTGACCCAGAAGAGGGCGTAATTTTGATTAGGGCTATGATTTTAAACTTTTGGCACCTTGACATCTCGGGAAAGTTCAGAAGGAATGTCTCTTCTCTCGGCCGCGCTCAAAGTGTCCTCATGCGTTATGAAAAGTATGTAGCAGTGACCAAAAGCAGCGCATTTTGAATACATACCTGCATAGCCGAACGAAAATTCGGCGCATGGGAATATCGCTTTTCAGAAATACAAAAACCACCTTGAATATAAGCCTACATCCTGGAAACTCACATACATTTGATCTACATATCCAACTGCATAGGCGGAACTCTGAATTGGCTCCTCTATCTTAGTCATTCTATACAACCAGTCAAATAAACACTTCGTATTACTCTGAACACTTTCCTAAACATTATTTTGCAATTTTTTTTCGATCACAGTCATAGATTTGAGCAATGAGTCGAATTGAAATAATCGAATGGATTGGTAAGAAACAACTTACTTTGTATTATGTGCTATGTTGAGTTTCAATGATGTTGATATTTATAATGTTACGTTATATACGCGAAACCACAAGGGAGCAAAGAATTTCGTCAATACGCCAAACAGCTTTTTTTTGTGCCCTTTTTTCGTCTTTTGCTTGCCAGAATAACCTATTTTTTATTGCTTCAAATAAACGTAAAAAGAAAACAATTTAAAAGGAGTACGGGTGAACTGTTGGAAGCTCACCAGGATGTTAGCAAACCTGTCACTGGGGCTCGAGAAAGTAAAAGTTTCAGAAGTGGAATGAACAGAAAGAAAAGAAAAAAAAGTGAAACAGCCTTAGGTGAAACGTGACACTGTTTGTTGTCGCTAAAAAACGACAACAAAAAGAAAAAAACTCCGAATTCCCCAGGTGAGGCTCGAACTCACAACCACGGCATAGCTTCACAAGCACTGACTTATAAGTACCGTGCGCTAACCAATTGCGCCACTGGGGAGGGCTGCGACGGCGGGGCTTTATCGCCGAGTTCAAGGTGCGAACAAATTAGC
>JAZHYW010003015.1:0-106612 GCA_037355805.1 Ixodes ricinus
AAGAGGTAGTCCCTGACGTTGATAGCTTGCAAAAACACCCATTAGTTTTCTCTCTGCTCAATGGCAGACTCAGAAAAAAATAAAGGAAAGAAACAGCTTTCCCCTCCTCAACTCGCTATTACAACAGGCGGCAATGTGATCTGACGCTAATTGTATACCGCCAGTGTTCATCATAGTCATGCGCTGGGGTTGGCAAAGAATAAAGCATGGGTTGAGATTTAGGCTTTATTAGAGTTCGGCTATTCTCATCTTTGATTGAACACGAGCCAACACGAATGTTTGGCGATGCTGATTGTCAAGAACCTGAGCACTCGGCTCAGGCTCATGACAACCGAGTACGTCACGGTGTCGCACGACTCGCGGTGAAAAGTCGTGATGGCTAATGCCCCTGAATAAAAAAGGTAGCGGCATCTTCTCCCTCCTCCTTTGACGCGCACACCTTTTATCTTTATGTTTTGCTTTTTTACACCCACGCGTCGACTGTAGCGCCGCCTGGTTTGGACCAAGATAGCACACGGCCGTCCTATACTTGAGTCAGAGCGCAGTCAAAGGCTGAAAAACACGCAAATACATATACACAGGCTAAAAGCGCACTGTCACTGTCTACCAGCCTCGAAGGATGTGCTGCAAAAAAAACACGATGAAAGCCGTGACGTTGCACAGTCGGTGTTACTTGATTGGCGACATGAGCTCATTGTATGCACTGCACTCCGACAGCATAGGCATTCCTTCCCCCTCCTCCTCTGACGCGCACACCTTTTATCTTTGTTTTGCTGTTTTACACCCTCGCGTCGACGGTAGGGCTGCCTGGTTTGGCCCAAGATAGCAGGCGGCATTCTTCAAAGGATGTCGCTACTTTTCTGTATAAATGGGCTTTAGTGATGGCATGTGACGTCACGGTGTCAACAGCGCTAATACATCTATATTCCGTTGCAACTCAACCAGGTAGGGCAAGGGAAAAGAAGGCCGGGGAGGAAGAAGCAGACGAAACGTTGGAGAAGAGAGGGGAAATTGACGTTCTGAATTTAAGTCGATGCGGTGAGTAATGCGACAACACCATGGGGTCACGTGACGTGACATTATTTGACAGCATGTCTTGAAACCATGACGTCATGTGACCACGTGACACACGATTAATCGTAGTGCCAATACAAAAACGCCACGAAAACCCACAATTTCTTATACATTGCAATTCGGTTTATGACAATGTGATCACTACATAGAAATGCAGCTGCCAATTTTTACTTCTCAAACACTTATTTTGTAACAAAAAAAATTACCGTGAACCGTTTTGAACCGGTTACCGTTATATTTTTTCCGGTTCAGTTCCGGTTCAGTTCCAAGATGGCGGCGAAGATTTCGGTTCGGTTCAGTTCCGGTTCGGCTAAAAATAACGGTTCTGTTCCGGTTTTCGGTTCGGTTCGGTTCCGGTTCGACACTCTGATCACTACTGCGTGGTGGACGTTAAAGACCCCGGACTGGCTGTACTGCGCTGGCTAAATTGCTCATCTACAAGCGAGTGACTCGTCGCACCATTGAATTAGCTGACCAACTATACGCTGTATAAATATCCCCACAACCCCAATATTTATTATAGGCCGAGCGAGCTGTCAACATGGCGGTGGCAGTGTTTATATGAAGGTGACCATGTGCATCGATGAGAGCGACAATCACATGCCGGTACTTTTCTTCCTTACACAATTATAATCGTTCCTTCTCGATTCAATTCGCAACGGTCGCTCCGTGCCCAAGCGTGCAGCGACATACTTTATATAGTGCAGACGGAAAGGGAAGGGATGCAAATGGTATAAATATCTCAGTCTAGGTTGCCGTTATGCGTTGCGCTGCACGCAGCTCGGCGCCGTGGGAGCGCAGGCTCATGCAGCCAGATTTACAACTGGCGTGGAAAGATCGGCGTTGCTTGAGTTAAACCACGGTGGAAGAATAAACGAGTATTAGCGCACACGTAGACAGAAGAGAAAGGATAGAAAGAGGTGCCTCTTTCCAATATCTCTCTGCGTCTCTGGTGTGCGCTGAATATTGTTAGTGTATCAACTATTCCAATTATCATCCCTTTTACGGTGGAAATGGCATTTAGTGATGACTCTGGCCTGCTTCACGGGGAGCGAGCGACCGACCGTGTTCAGGAGCAAGCCTCAAACCAGGAGTAAGTTCTTCGCCGCGGAGGGCGCTAAGGTATTCACACCCAACGCTGGGGTGCGGCGGTAGTTCCAAGATGGCGGAAGAGACGGGGATAGATTACTCCAGGATATCCCGTGTGCCTGCTCGCTTACGCTGTTCAGCGCGCTAAAAATGATTTATTTGTCTACAAATGCGAAGCGGTTAGGGAGGGATCATAATACAGGTGACGGAGATGCTGATGCACGTTAGGAAAACGAGCATGTTGTTATTTAAAAGTTGCAGAAACCTTAAAGTGCGAAGCTTTGTGGTGAACGAGCGCGTTTTAGGCACCGGTGCACGTTACTGTTTGTGGCAGAATATTTTTGAAGGTGATGAAGATATGTTTGCGCTTTGCCTGGCCATTAGTGCTTTAAAAAGAGAGCCGCGAACGGGGACCGTCAAGCTTCGGAAGAGCAGCAACTACACAGTATTGGTGTCTTCGCGCCACAGCCTCTCAAATCGCTGCTCACCGTCTCGGTTTTAGTGTATTGCAACACGTAATCAAACTGCTGTATAGTTATTGATAAAACGGTTATTACCGCAGGCTACCGTGCAGTGTAGCATTACAACCGCAGCTCGCGCTGCGCCTTTGAAGCACAATTTTCATGCGCGCCAGAAGCGTTGCCGTGCTCATCACTATAAAAAAAAAAAGTTGTAGTCCTTATACCTTTTGTTAGATATACGACACTCCAAAACTTCAGTTCGCCGTGCAGCCCACTGACGTCAAACTGACGGCCCCAACTTTTACGAGAGGCTTGATGACGGCGGAATATAAGATATTAAACAGCTAAAGTACGCATCAAAGAGTACCGATAAACAAAACAAAAAAACACCGAGGTTTTGCAGCAGGGCCAAGAAAACCCCGATTACTTTCTTTTTTACAGTGATTTACACTTACTTAAGCTATTTTAATAAGTTTCACAACTCGGCCATCAAGCCGCTCGTGAAAGTTGGTAGCGCCGGTTGAACGTCAGTGCGTTGTATACGTCCAACTGAAGTTTAGGGGTGTCGTACGCTATGCAAAAACTGCCTATTAACATAATCGGCGTATTTAAAGGTTTTATTTAATGCTCTATCAACATTTTTTTTTTAATATACCGTACATTTGTTGTACCGTGTTATTTGCAACATTGCCGTCCCTCTGGCCAAAACTGCGCGTTCTAAGCTCTCGTCATGAACGGCTGGCTAACACAGACGCGCTTAAAAGGCTTCGAGCATTTCTTTATTTGCTTTGTAATTACCTGAAAGCAAGTACGGGTATTCTGTCTTTTTAAAGTGCTTTGAATAAATGGTCCTGTTCCTTCTAACGGCCTTAAAACGTGAACCCATTCCCGATTTGTATTGCTCGACATACCGTTGCGCGACGAGTTTGCTCCTACTTATGGCGAAGAATAGACTTTCCGTAGACCGTACTATAGAGTTCTTCATTATTAGCGGGAGCGTTTTCCGTCACGTTGAGCACAAATTGAGCTGGCGGCCATGCACAAGACCAGAAATCCGCAGCGTATGCGATACACGAAAAGTCCCTAATGAAATCAGACCTTTCGGTCCTTTGTGCAAGGCGGAGCACAAGAATTCCTTTTTTTACGCGCTCAATTGTTTCGTTAAAACGGCTTCACGCATCAAGGCCGACAGTCCCTGCCACCGTTTCCGCGCCGCCGTCGCCGCTGCCGTCCCCGCTCCTCTGGTTCTCCGTTCGTCCGCGGGAGGGCGAGCGGCGCGCTGGAGTTGCGAATAAACATCGTGGGTATGAGGTCCCTCCTCGAACACCACGGTGTCGGGGGCGCAGCGTGCTGGCCTTTATCGCGGTTTGGTTGTGGTGTGCGGCCAGTGGCTGGCCTCATGTTTTGCTTTGGCGCTGTGTCGATCACAGGTGCAACGACAGGTGCCACCGATGTGCACGAAGGTGAGCTCTTAACCCGAAGAAGAAGGAGAAGAAGGAAGAAAGAGAACACGGATTTACGGACTCACGTGATTTGGTGGCGACGGGGCGGCCGTGAGGTACAACAAGAAGCGGTGAGCGAGGGAAAGGGGGACCACTCGCTGGAAGCAACAACCGGAGCGGTCGGTTTGGGAGGGATTCCATACTTGGGTGCCATCTATCCCCGTGCGAGTGAAGCGCGCTCGGTGGGCAGAACATAATGTTGCCGCCACGTCGGACAGAGAGTCATCGCCTAAATATGTTTCTTCCACCTTGGGTACAACAAGAAGTGGTGAGCGAGGGAATGCGGGACCACCGCTGGAAGAAACAACCGGAGCGGCCGGCTTGGGAGAAACAAAATACTTGGGCGCCATCTATTTCCGGGCGAAAGAAGCGCTCGCGGTGCGCCAAACATAATGTTTCCGCCGCGTCGGACAGAGAGTCATCACCGAAATGTTTCTTCCACCGTGGCTAAGAAGTTCCTGCGGTATTTTAAAAGTGAAAGGTGCGCGTGTGCAGCTTTTATCGGCGCTGAAGGTTGTGGGGTTCTTTCCCATTCCCGGCCGTCTGTCTCCGTATGGACCACGCTACACAACTCTCGGTGCAACTATTTATTTGAAGCTCACGTCCATGCGGGGAATGCTGTCGATCGCCGAGCTGCGGCCGGCGTTAGCTTGCCCCGGTGCTGTCGCACCCGGGCCAGTCCGTAGGGCCGCTGGTGGCGGTCCGCGCCGCCGATGCCCACGCGGCCGGTCGTGCTCCACCATGGCTCAGGTGATCCGTCCGCCAAGGAGAGGCGTCGTCCCCGTCGCCTCTCCACCCAATCCGGGACGTCGGGAGCCGGGCCCCAAGAGCGCGGCCGGCAGCGCCGGCGTCAGCGGGGCCGCCTATCACCCAGTTCTTCCAGAGTCCCCGCACTTTTTCGAATCCCCGAATCCCCCCGAAACCTGCCCGTCCGCGCTTTGTCATGACCCTCCTCTCTCCCCAGCGCCACCGTCGCCAACTCGGAGTGTCCCGCTTTGCTACTTGCCCCAAGGCCGTGTCGATTTCGAGAACCGTGTTGCTTATTCCAGGTTAGAATGTTCTGCACCCTGAATGTTCCAGAAGCCCCACGCGTGCACAAAAGGGCTCCGCGTAACCAGCCGGACTCAGTTTCGCCTCAGCGTTCGATTCTACTCTTTCGCCGATTTCGACGCCCGCGACGCTCTGCTGTTATCTTTCTTTCTCCCTATTGTTTTTGGGCACAAGTTCGCCCGCATTGAACGTTTCAGTTTTCCAGTTATTCTTTTGTTTCCTCGCCTGTCCATTCGTGGCAATATACCGTTACCGTTACTTTTCAAAAATAACGAACGTTACTTTTACGTTACTTTTACGTTACTTTTGTGTTCGAGTACATATGTTTGGCAGCATGCGAACGGGGATTGCTGGAACACAACCATGCAACCAACACCCTCATCTTTACGCTGGTTTTAGCCTCAGTCCGGTTCATGCTATTACCAGAGTCTGATTTACTTCATTATGTGGAACAGGACAACGGTTACCTGCACACTGGTTATAATCACTTGCTGCCTCTTACCAGCAGTAACTCTTAGTTTTTCTGCGAAAAAAGAAGGTTTCGTCGTTTGTAAGTTGTCTTTTCAGGATTAAAACTCTTATTTGTTTTTATTTTGACCTTAGGGAAGTAAAGACTAATCAAGCGAAAGTCTCTTCTGTGTGCAAAAGTGGGTCAGAAACTTTCAGGCAGCGAGGGGAGAGCGAGAGTAAAAATTCCACATAGGGTGTTTCTTTTTCTTTTTTTGTAACTAGAGAAACGAGCAAACCGCTCGCCACTATTGTCCACTGTTTTAAACGGATGTCTCCCCCCCCCTCCTGTCCACCTCTGCTGCACAACGCAGAGGGGAAGAGGAGGAAGGGGAGGGAGAGGGCTGTAACGCAGTCGTTCGTTCAAACCTTGTGGGTGGTGACACCATGAAAACCAAAATGAAAAAAAGGACGAACGGACGAACGGAATTAGCTGGTAGCCGAAGGTTTTTTCACCTTCGAGAAGCGAGATAGTGTCGCCTTTCAACGGACGTCTTTTTAGGATAAAAAGTTCTTTTTTTTAAAGTTTATTGAGACGGATGCTGGTTCCGTGCAGCGATAAGCTTGTGCAGGATTTTGAGATGGATGGGTAATTAGATGGACTGATAAGTGGAAAACCCACTGGTTTAGAAATCGAAGGTTCAGAAGTCTTAGCAGCAAGATACGGCATTGCCTGGGCATTGCGTGCTCGAGCGCAAGTAGTTGCCCTCGAGCAGAGAAGCTAGATCCTCCATTGAGCTTAATGACATAAATTTAGTTCCCCTAACGTCTCCAGTTTTATGCACAAGATTGCTATTCTAAACGTTGGATCAGGCGTCGTGACCTTTTTCCAAATGCCTAATGTATTTCACCAGTTTTGGTCAAAAGTAACGAGTAACGAGTAACGTAATTTGATAGCCGATACCGTAAAAAAGTAACGAAAATACTTTACTCGTTAGTCATTCAGAATACTTACGAGTACGTTACTGCGTTAGCGAAAAATGTAACGCGTTACCAGTAACGTCGTTACTATTAACGCGTTACCTCCAACACTGTAAAATATTTAACCAGCAAAACAAAGGGTACCTTTTTTATTTTACCTACTGTTCATTTTTAATGCTAAAATTCCACACTGTAAATAATACGTGCTTTCCGTCATAATTTCGTACTTTTCAGTCCTTTCCACAGAGCGCAATCGTGTTCCCTGGGAGGAGACAGCCGACAGTCACATTGGCCACAGTACGATAGGAGCTTACTGTTCAGACCAGCGTTCCAACATGAGTATCCGCACGTCGACCGATTGCACCTAATTCCTCAAGTGGTCTTAAATTATTTAATGTAAAGTTGAATGTCAACCTGCGACACCCCGCCCCCTCCGATCACGGCCCGACCAGCGGCATCAATGCCCGATGGTTTACGTCATCTCATCTTGTTGTTACACCACTGATACGCGAACACACGGTCACATCGGCGATAATTCCAGTCTTCTGTTCACAACGCACAACACTGCCATCACAGATGTTGCTGACGCAGAAATACAAAGCCACGTTGATTGCCGGTTGGCACTCGGCGTCGGAAAACGGAACCGAACTCTGCACGGAAGGCAGCCGGAGAAAAACCTACCGGTCTTGGACGCAGTTCCTGCGATTCCCATAACGTCGAAAACGTCGACACAGTTCCGCGGGGTTCCGCTACTGTAGTTACGCCAGAGATCCGCAATCCGGAGACGGTCATCTTGCCCAGTGTGCGTAGCTCTGCTGGCACTGCTCGGAATTTCGCGGTTTCCTAGCGGCTTCGTTTGCTCGTTTGATAAAATTAGTGATAAAAACATCAATGCAACTGAAATGTTCTGCACGTTTGGACTAGAATACGGAATTACAGGCGGCCTTTGCTGTCGCTGAAGCTCAATAAACTCAACAACATTTCTTAGACAACGTGGGCGACGTGCTCGAAAAACGAAACCGAAAGACGATGAGTCGGGACGGCAAAACCTTTCTCCCGTCTGCCTGGAGGAGGAAAACGTTTCGTTCCTCCCTTTTTCTCGTGTCCGCTTGGGGGCGCGTCAGTAGAAGGGAGGAAGACGCGCCGTTGCTATTTTTTCCTCCATTTCTTTTTTAGAGTATAGTGCTAGCAAATGAAAATCTATAGGCGGATAAATGAGTAAGAGATAATTTGAAAATCAGGTGGATCGTTGAAACGCCGTTTATATATACCGATATTATGCTTGTCAGATCATTAACTATGGAAGCTTCAATTCAGTAGAAGCGCAGAAATCTGGGCGAGTTGGTGATGCATCGGAATGAAAAAACAGCGCAAACAAAACGACGGACCAGTAGAAGAGTAGACACAGACAGGCGCCTGTCTGTGTCTACTCTTCTACTGGTCCGTCGTTTTGTTTGCGCTGTTTTTCATTCCGAAGCTTCAATTCGTCGACGTGAAGAACACAATATTCGGCGTTTATTATTCTAGTTTTAGTCATTTAATTACAGACAGTGTTCAGATTATAAAGCTGGCTACACCAATATTATTCTCAGCTTCTTCACCTTACGTATGCGGTAACATGGTCTCACGAGTGTCCATGCGGCAACGCTGCGACAGGGGATTGCGAAAGATTGTCGCCATCGCCAATCATTAAAGTCAATTCAGGTATTTAGACACATACAAACGTTCCAATAACGTGTTTTTAGACTTCAGTAATGTTAGTAGTGCTAACGTATTCCCCTTTATTAGAAAGAATTCAGTGTCGTGCTGCTTGGATTCGTTCTGGTAGGTATGACTGCATTAAGACGGAGAACTTTAAGCTTGACGTTGTTTTATATATTATATATTAAATTATATAACTGGAATTAATAGCTTACTTTACTTATTTCCTCTAAATTATAACACCAAAGAAAATAACACATTCATAAGATCCGCACAAAAACCGAATTGGGAAAAACTTTTTTTTTTGTTGTGAAACCTATTGATAAGTGGAATGTCGTTCCCAGCAAGATTGTGGGTGTCACAAACCCAGAAACGTTCTTTTTTCTTTCTTTTTTTAAATTTTTTGACCCTGCGATGTAGCCCAATGGCGCTGCAGGGTTACGATGAATGAAGAATAAAGAATTAGCCCCGAAATACAATCCCATTTCAAGCCAAAAAAGAAAACTGTTATTACAATCATTATTACATTGTGCCACGTAAAAACTTAAAACTCCTGATGTGTTCATGCCGTCTTAAACGTTTTCAAGTTAAAGAAACCAAGGTGTAAGTTTTGATACGCACAGTTCCCAGCGATTTTGTCGCAACGACTGACCACTCTTCATAAGCCTAAGTTTGCTTTGGACCCTCATTCTGAATTATACAGAATCGCGTATGAGACTAACGCCCTTTGACTAGCATGCATTTTTCTTTCTAGATTAGATTCCTCTTCATGCCTAATGACTGAATCGTACACGATTAAAGAAGAAAGAGATTGCCTGGAGATTTTGTGAGCGCAAACGAAACCTGTAGAAGAAATCTTGAAGCCACTAATAAGTATGGAGGATTTCATGAAGATGAGGTAAAGTGTGCTACATTTATCTAGCTTTTGTGTTAGGAAGAGTGGATAATTAACATGCGTATTACAGAGGTTGAGCAACAAACTGGATTATATTTATGATCAAATAATTTTGTTTTGGTTTATCAATAGCCAGAATTGGTCAAAGTCCACGGTTTGTAGCAAATAAGGTATGCATATCACCAATATTTACTTTTAAACTGATGTTTTAACTCGACTCAATTTTTTCTCTTTTTTTGTTTTATTTGAGCTAAAGATTCTTCAGTTTCGTCTCAGATCACTTGAGTTTAACCTCTATTAGTGGTCGCTAAATTTTGTTTTCGAAATGACATCGCATATGGCCCATCTAACTAGAATACCTTTGCCTTCCTATTCAATTGGGTAAACAGCATGCATAAATATCACTTTGACCCAAACAAATACTGCTTTTTGTAGCCTTCTGTCACTGTCATTCATGTATACCTTCTCTATCTCGTTGAAGTGCCTGCGTAGGTATCTTACATTTAAAACTATAGCTTTATACACCTTTTCGGGAAACACTCGACCTAGGCACAAATTAACCTTTTTCGAGTCAACTCACTGGGTTTGAATCGTCTCTCATAGGCGTCCCTGCAAACCCTAACAAAGTGGACTATACATTTCGATAGGCCCAGCCTGCGTACGTTCAATTTCAGGCACTGCTGGTAGCCACATTTTCTTCTTTCCCTCCTCCCTTTTCGTTTCAATGTGTATGTATTTTTCCAAAGACATATGAAGCAAACCAAAAATTTAGCGGAGAATTGAAATGGTGTATATGCCTGTGGCGTCCCATAATGTAACGCGCGCTATTACGCCAACGGCAACGGCGGGAAGTCCACGCCGCTATTCGCGGAAACGGGCGCCTAAGAGCTGTGCTCTAAGAATAACAACTGTAAGCTATTTCTGTTGGGTACGATCGCGGCAAAACGAATGCGACTGGAATGTTTGCTTTATTTTACGATGTGTTTAACGGCACCGCCACTCAGCCGTGTGAATCGATAAAGCACTTAATTAAATGTCGAAAATAATTTACAACAAAAGAGATCCGAGATGCATGCATATTCCAAACGCAGAAGTGACGTAATTACCAATCTACACGACCAAACTGAGACAGGAAATTTAGGAAGTGTCATCATTCGAACAATATATTCTACGTACCAGATGGTGCAGCGTCATCCGAAAACAATTATTTAAAAAATATCTAAAAAAAATACCTCGCAACATTTGACGAAAGTCACCTCTCGGCTATCGGACGGAATCTAAAACCTCGTTTTGGGTCACGTTTTGCGGGAAAGTTTCCTTTTTTCCAACACCAGCACCAAGGTGAAGAAATGGGCGCGACTGCTTCGTTCACCTCCCCTACCTCAACTGCTCCTTTGGCGATGACTGAAAAGGTCTCTAAGCGGATTATCGCTGGGATTGGGTTGAACAGTTGTCAGTAAGGAGTTTTAAGCGCGACCCAAACCAACGCGTTTTTGTGCGCGCGTAGGTCGTGCGCTTCCCGGAAGTTTCATATTTCGTGACTTTTTTGCTGTTTCTGTTGCGCTTTCTGAGTCACAACCATGCGCGTTGGTTAGGACGGTGCGCTTTCGGGCGAGCAGAGAGCATCTGCGCCCATACGGTGAAGAAACGCGGAGCCGGAATGGTACCCTCCACCAGTTGGCAGGGAAAGAAGCCCCTACTACGTCACAGCGCGCTTTCGTGCGCGTTCAGTAGAGTTGAAATCATCCAACATTCTTATGCGCGTCCGAAAGGCGCAGGTAATGAGCGCGATGTCACGAAATACGCAATTTCCGGGAAGCGCACGCCTACGTGCGCACTAAAACGCGTTGGTTTGGGTGCGCTTTAGCGAGTCGTTTGGACCCGAACGGTTCATCCTTGAACGCATCGCCGACTCCACTGCCCGGTGCGCGCGCAAGTCGTTGGGGGCTTCGCTATGCGTTTCTCGTTCGTTCCTACCACTCCGGCCACTTCGCCGTCACTGCAACGCAGCCAACACCGTTGACGACTTGGTGAAAATACAAGGTTCCGGTGTTGGCAAGACTTCGTAGCGCGGGCGACCAATGGCAATGCGTTAGGAATGGCTAGTTGGGCTAGTTGGTTGCTCATCATGTTGTAATACGCCAAGAAACACGGACGAAAACGATGGAGAGCTTGACAGTACGCGGCGTAACTTTCGACTTAATGCTTTTTTTGTTTTGTTTTTTTAATATACATTAAAAAAATTGAACAAACACTTTTAAGACTGTTTACGTCAAGGAATGCCAAAGGCGTTCCTATACGCAGCGCATTCCTTCAGGCAGCACGCCACGTCTTCCTTATTCACACGGCGCTCCGGCGGTGAAATCATACTCCCCACTGCGCAGGCGCGGCCTTCCCTCGACGGCTCCACGGCTTCCGTGACGATGCATCTGAGTTGCTGTGCTTTTCTTTGTGTTTTATTTCTGAGGCACGTCCGCTTTGACCTTGAGCGTCCTTCCGCCTGCCGTGACGAGGCATCTGCGTTGCGCTGCATTTCTTTGTGCTTTACTCTTTTTTTCTGAGAGCGCGTCCGCTTGGCAGTTAATGGGTATTTATGTGCCGTTTCGCTCAGCCAATGGGAATTTAAGTACCGTTTCTCTCAGCCGGTGGGTATTTTGTGCCGTTTTTCGCTGCTACAGACATCAGATAACGCCGGGTTTGCTCCATGGGACAGGTAATGCTTTACATTAAAATATTAAAACCGGCGCTCCTGGCAGAACACAGACAAATGGTCTGAAACACCCCCCTCCATAAAAGACCAGCGACACTGGTTTTTAGAGAGTGAAATTCTTTATCGGTTATTGACAAACAGAGTGCACTCACACAAGAGTTTCGATACTAAAATAAAATCCCTCAACAACAACTCTTGTGTGAGTGCATCTTTTTGTCATTACCCGATAAAGAATTTCCCTATCTGAAGAACCAATGACGGTGGCATCTGAGGGCGTTTGGGAAATACTGTATCTTTGTGTTCTGCCAGTGTGGCGGTTTTAATTTTTTAATGTATATCGTCCAAATAAACCATTCAGTTGAAAGTGACGTCGCGTCCGGTCTAGTTCTTCGTTTTCGTCCATGTTTTATGGCGTATTACACCATGACATTCCGCTACGCGGAAGCTGGAGGAGGGGGCGGCATAGCAGCGCTCTTACAGCCCCCCCCTTTTCTGCTTCGTGGAAAAGGCTGGGGAAAGCTGCATATTAGTGCCGTCGCACCTTCGTTTCGTTTGATGGAGTGTCCAAGTTAGCCGACCTTCTTGCTCCCCTTAACGCAGAGTGAAGACAAGCGACAAGTGAATGCCAGAGGACGCCGCATGTATGAACCTACAAAATCGGAACACGTTTGATCAATGACGAAATAAGTCTCATACATGTAAAAAATCAAGGTTCAAGGGGCACTTTGTCATTCTATTCCTTAACACGTGTGCGATTGCCAAGGAGACGCAGACGTCCTTGTTGTTGTTTTTGTTGTTGTTTTTTTTGCCATAGTCAGTGGCAGCTTAATCAACTCCGAACATGGCTCATTGTGTTCGCCCTTCTTGCTTTGCATTGTGGTCTTCACTCTTCTGACTGGGTGATGCTACAATTAATGTTGCTGCGCAACTATAATGAGATGCCTGGGACCTGTCATGCCCTGCGTTTTTTTAACTCTGAGTGAATAGAGCTCAAGCACAAGTTTTGCTTTTTATAAGTACTACCTAAAGTTTTATTTTCGCATAAAGAAATAAACAAATCTAGTAGCCATCCTAATGATGAGAATAACTGCTAATTTCGATCACTAAAGACATTTATGAACGTTAATTCTATTAGGAATATAGATGCGTGCACGTCATTATTCCAAGTGGCCAAAGCAGCACACGATATAAATCTCTTCAGTTAAACATAAACAACAAACACTAAATAAATATCTTAATATATATTACAGAATGAAATGCTGAAAAAATGTATTCTGCGATGCAGAACGCCTCTACAACAAGATAGAAGATATTGGATAGTAGAGGATGCGGCACCAGATGGTACAACGTGTGGCCAGGAAAAGGTAGGCTCAATATTACATTTCGTCCGTCGCGCACAAGAGCTGACTCGACAATATATATAGTGAAGTTTTCAAATTTATACATATTTCTTTTAACGTGGCTCACTGGTAAAGGTTGATACCGTACTCGCTATTTGTTTCTGAGCTCGGCGAACATTAGGTGGGAGAGCAACCGCCACAATAAGTGCGCCAATAAGCTTAAATGTGTTAAGTAACTTTTTAATTGGTATCGTTATTAGTTATATTGCAATTGCTCTTTAGACGGCAATCGCTATTAGACGCATACAACTTGCATAAATTTGCAAAAAAAGGTTAACGGGTTTCAGGATATTCATTATCCAGTTTTGTCAGTTGTGTCACCCGATTGCGAAACTCGGTGCAAAAGTGCGCCGGAAATCCTGCTTCACAGTAACACTTACCAGATTGACGTAATCGGTTATGTAACGTTGTGACTACCTTTGCAGCGCGTCTAATGACATGGTGCCCAAGCACTAAGCACGACACATTTTTAAGCACGTTTGTGCACCGGGGTCGGGGTGCTTTTTCGCAATAAATATTCGAAGTGAGACGACAGAAACGCGGAGACAGATTAATGACTATCTCAAAATGTGTTGCCATCTCTCGGAATCTTTAAATTCGCCTACCTTTGAATCTTAATTTCCGTAAATACTCAATTATAACATAGGCCGTAAAATCATAGACTCAAAAAGTTAAGTAACATGTTTAAGTTAATTAGCCTCTAATCGTGAATGTATATTCAATCTTGTCAGCTGCCGAGCCTCATAAATATACAGTGAAGACGCCATTAATATAATTTTACTGTTTTATAAGATCGGTTTTTATAAAAAGGATATCCTACGTACATCACTCTTTCATTGATTTCTGTTAAATTTGAAATGACATAAATTATGCACCTGCTTGTATACCTCCAGATCTGCAAAGCTGAAAAGTGTGTTTCATCCAGATAAAAGTCAAGACTGCGTTCATCTCTAAGAATAAAGTTATTCCAGCTAAAATGAACTTGTTCTTGTGGTATCATGCCTACACGCTTATGAAGTCACTAGCGAGACAACCCCTTATCTCTATAAGATCGCTGGGAGCGCTCAGTTAGTTGTTCTTAATACGGCCACGTTTGCCGAATAAAAATATTGCATTAGTCGCTCTGCCTCCTGCCTCGTCCACCGGGCTAGAACATACTGATGACGACCCCGGGTTCCTGCCGGTTCGCAAGAAACCACTATCAGCGTTTCCGGAGCGTGCCGCGACTAGACATCAGGATATGGCAACGCTTGGTAGGTTCGACCAGTTCGTCGAGGATGGCGAGGGGGACTTCAAGTCCTACGGGGATGTGGTTCGAACGCTTCCTGAAGGCCTTCAAGGTGAGCGACGACCTCTAGGTCTCAACATTTATAATATCAATAGGAAAGAAGGCCTACAAGACCCTGAAAGCTTTCTCCAACCCTAAAATCCAGAAAGCAAGACCTACGCACAACCGGTGCAGGCATTAAAGGCACATTACTTGCCGAAGCCCATAGTTATTGAGCCGGTTCAAGTTTAAAGAGTAACTCCGGTCGAAAGCGAAACCAAAATAAATGATTGGTATCGCTTTAGTGGCACGAGATAGGATCACAGCCGAAATATTACTTCAAGGTGAGGCCGCGTACTGCACTAAAACCGATTTTAAGAATGCGACCAGCCGCTCTTCAGCGGGTGGCAAGCGGAGTTAGCTTTTAGTCAAGGAACACTGGCGCGGCAGTCTTGTGACGTCATGTCGCGTTGAAGCTGCAAGTGGTTGGTTGTACCGCGCACCGCATCACCCTTGTGACGTCACGTCGCAGCCGTATGGCTGATGATCAGTTTTGCCATCCCTCTAGCAGATAGTTTCGGTTTTGCCGTGGACACTCAAAATCACACTTTGAGCCGTGATATTTTATAAAACTACACAAAATATTGAAAAAAAAAAGTCCGGGGACACCTAAGCGCCTATGAGTTGTTACTGCGAAAGCGTGCCGCCTTCGACGTACTGCCTCCGCCTCGCGTTGTTGAGGGCCTCGTCCTTTTGCCGCCTGAGACGCTTTGAATCGCGATCCGCTTGCGCCTCACGCCTTCGAAAGGCATTCTTCTGTCTCCTAGGCGCGTTGCGCCGCTGCATGTTCCGCCCGCCGTGCATTCGGAGACTTGACAACAATGGTGGATTTCGCTGCCTCCCTCCTCGCTCGTTTTGCTACGTTATTCCGCTCGCTTAGTTCGTCTGCGGTGTACTTTCGTGGACGGGCAGGTTTCGCTACTGCCGAGGTTGCGGCCGCCGACGATGTAGATGCTTGAGGCGCCGCCATGTTCGTCGGCGTCGAGAGGAGCAAAAACGGCTGAGGCGCGCCGCTGTTGTTCCTTTTACTCGGCACGCTTGCCGGCGCGGGCCCTCAGCTGCCATGGGGTGGCGTTCTTTGAAACTATGACGCGCGCCAGCCAATGAGAGCCTCGTTCGCTTGAAACTATGACGCGTTCGAGCCAATGGGAGCCTATCCATCAAATCGCTGCCTCAGACGACAGGCTTCGCTCCAGCGGCACAGGGGAATTTAGGTGCCGTTTGGCGCGCGGCTTCAAAAGCTGATAAGATACTTCGCTCATAAAACAAATATTGCCTTTCGCATTGTAAAATATATATATATCTATCTATATATATATATATATATATATATATATATATATATATATATATATATATATATATATATATATATATATATATATATATATATATATATATATACTGTAATTCGGGTCACTGCTTCGGCTAAAAACAGTCGCAATCTCAAATATCAAATTTTGACCACAGTTGCCCTTTGCAGAAGTTCACACCAGAGGACGAATGTGTGGCGGCTTTTTGCAGTCAGAGCTGAGGCGATTGGCGGCGCCGTGCAACTTCGGGGCAGTTCATGACGACGCTGTCCGGGAACAGTTTTGTTGCCGGACTTAGCGACAGAGAAATGCAAGCGCCAGTTGCGAAAGAAGAACACGTTAACGTTCGCAAATGCCTGCGATACCGTGAAGAGTAGCGGAGCTGGCCCGCAGAAGAAAGCCCGGGAATTTCAGCCCAGTCATGTCCCAAAGACAGTGAGCGCGCTCCGTTACAACCTGACAGCTGGAAACGCTCACCGCGACTGGAGAAATCGTTGCTACGGCTGAATCATCGAGACAAGACGTCGGAGTCATCGGACTGTTTCCGGTTCGGCTGGGCGTACGATACGTCCACCTGCAAATTTCGCTAGTATCGCTGCCGTTCTTGCAAAGCGTCTACGACGCTTACGCGAAAATGTGCAGGGGTCGGGCCTGAGACTCTACGAACACTCTAGCGGAGGAGTGTGACCGGGACGAGAGTTGTGCTGTACAGTGTCTATTCTTGTAAAGGGAGTTCAGGACGCTCACGAGATTTTTTGGAAGCAGCCCACAAGAATGTTCGCATGCAGATAGACACAGGCGCGTCTATCTCGATTGTGCCGGAAGATAGTATACAGTAAGTACTAGGCCACTCTACCTTAAAGCCATGCCGTCTAAAGCTAAACACCTATGGCGGAACGCCACTGTCAGTGGCCGGGAAGCTTTGTGTGTTCCCGTCGAACATATGGTGCTGCACAAGCCTTCCGAGTGATTGTCGTGAAGAACTGCGGCATGAGACAGCCCTGCGTTGCTAGGACGTGACAACCTGGCGTCTCTAGAAGTTAGCTGCGCGGTGCTAGGTGTTGCATGAGAGTGTGCCTAGACGAAGTGACCAGAGGGGACCCCTACGCTTCGAACCAAATCAAGAGCTGCCCAATCAAACTGGCTCTCAAGGAGGGTTGCTTCACAAATATTTTGCAACGCGCGACAAGGCGACGCTCGCGTTCCTGAGAAGCCGATGTCAGCTGGAGACTACAGACTGTCGTAGAAACAGTGGTTATTGTGCCTGCCATTGCAAAGTGACTTGGCTACGCCCCTTTTAGTTGTGCCGAAACCGAACAACCAAGTCCGGGTGTGTGGTAGTTTTGAAAGATGATGCTACAATCCGTGCCTAATACGAATAATCATTACCCCTAGTTCCACTAAATAAGCTACGCTTCAGGTATCGATACTCGACCATCTTGTGTCTTAAAATCATGGTTTGCCAGTTTATGCAACGGTTTGTCTGAAATGACAAAAGAGGAAACGATTTTTCTTCCTCCAGAAATGCTTAGAAGCAATTCGCGACAGAGTAAAACTATATTGCATTAGCGTGCTAACACCAAAACGAATCCTGATGTAGTCGCACTTTTTGAATAATGATGATTGGAAGTTGCGTCTGCTCTACACAAGCATCAAGATGGCGGCCCCCCCCCAACAATATCGGCAACGGAGTTGCCGATACTCCAAGCGTTAGCTTATTTAGTGGCTCTAATTACCCTCTCGTTGTGGAAGATTTGTTCGTAATGAGTGTCCGGATGCAAATGTTTTAGGGTTCATGACCTATCCACTGCCTATTAGCAGCTCACCTGCATCCAGAGGCCCGCAGTCACTAGTCATTATCAACACACCTCGGACTATTCGGAAGTACACTCGTTAGCCTATGGCATCATTAGTGCCCTTGCATCTTTCAGGCAGTATGGATGACATGTTGAAAAAGTTGGAGTGGGTATCATGCTCATTTATATGACGTTCTGATACAGGAGTTCACTTTTGACGAGTGTTTACATAAATTGGAAAGTGCCCTGCTCACCGTTCCCAGGAGCGAGGCATAATTGAAGAAAAAAAATGGAAGTTTTTGAAAGTTTGTTTCTCTCTACCTTGTGCACATTCCTGACGAGAAGGGCATAAGGTGGTCTGATGGAAGGTGAAATCGATCAAAGAGGGGCCTACTTCAAAGATTAGAGCACAGTTGCGAGCCTGCTTTTAGCGGTTGGCTAGCATGGAAAAATTTGTTCCTTACATGGTTGTCATGCTTAAGCATCTGTACAATAAACTGCACCCGAAAAAGGGATTTCAGTGGTCCCATGCGGCGGAGCAAGGTTTCCAGCAAAACAAAACGTGGCTCACGCAAGAGAACATTTTGACTTACTTTGTCCTGACGAAGAGACTGGACAGGTGTCAGACACTTCAGCTTACGGTGCAGGCAGTCATTTTGTTTCATAAGGGTCGGAGGAGACGAAAAGCCAGTTTCCCGCGCGTCAGGGTATTGAGCAAAACGGGAAAAGGTTATGCTCCCGCCCGAAAGAGGCCCTTGCCATGCTGTTTGGCCTGAAGTTCCACAGGTACCTGTTTGGGTGCAGCTTCGTCATATATTCTGGTCACCAACCACTACCTGGTCCTCTGGGTCAGTCAGGCCTATTCCAGTGATGTCACCTGCCGCGTACGTAACGCTGGGCTTTACTGCTCGCGGCATTTAATTATAGGTTGAGGGTGTATCGTAAAGGCAGCAATATTGGAAACACTGACGCACTTTCTCGGTTGCGCTAGCCAATGCAAATGTTAGTCTCGGATTGCGTACACTTATTTTCAGTTGTTGATGATGTGCCATTATCTGCTGTTGAGATCCGGAAATGCATTCGCACCGACTGGGGACCGTCAAAAGTGCGTGATGTCTCATTTGCACAGTTGGCACGCGCATATAACGGACAGCGAGTTGCCAAAGTACTTCGTTGAGGAGATATGAACTGTCGGGAAGCCAGTAGTATCACGTGGGGAGTCTTATATTAATTCGTCATGGCTTGCGTAAACAGGTATTGCATCTGTTTCGCTGAAGGACACCCCGGGCATGACGCGCATCAAAATGCTAGGCCCGTAGCTATGTCTGTTGGCCTCAGCTAACACAAGACATGTAAAACAATGTCAGAAGTCGGAACGCCTTCCAGTTGACGCAAAAAGCTTCACCTAGTGTACCCCTACACGCGAGAGGTTAGTAGACTCGCAGATGGCAGCGAATCCACCTAGATGTTACCTTCACGGAGAACCACTGGTTGTTGGCGCTTGTTGACACACAATCCAAAATGGGTAAGGTGTTTGTGATAACGTCAACAACGGCGGACAAGAGCACCGAAAAGCTGCGAGAAGTGTATTTGCGTCGTGCGGGGTCCCGGAAGAGTTGTTACGACAACGGGGCCCAGTCTTGAAAAGACCTACGCGGACGTTTTGTAGAAGAACGGATTGCGTCGCCACCCGGACCACCATACCACCCTGCTTCGAATGGGAGCGCTGACGATGCGTGCAGACAGTGAATCAGTGCCTGCTGCTCCAGCTTTCGACGAGAGAACAACAGTTATAGAAAACCTTACAGCATCAGATCGACCTGTTCCTCTTTGGATATCAGGACACGCCTGCCGCTACCACGGGGCAGACACCTGCGGAACTGTTCCTCTGGAAAGCCTCGCACACGTCTGAGCCTTCTGCATCCAAGCCTGGAGAGTCCACAATGAGCGGTTCTCCCAAGCGAAGAGGAAATAAAACGCACGAAGAAGGGCCATGGAGATTGTTCAAAGTGCTATTCCACGTACTGGTACATTGTCTTCGTCCTGGTGATGCCAAGTGGTGGCCTGGCGTCATCAAAGAGCGGTGCAGTGTATTCACCTACATTGTTCGTGTGGGACGGGAGAACAAATTTGTGCATGCAGACAATTTACGTTCGTGCTCGTTCGAAGGTGCCGAAACCGTGACTAGTGCGTTTCCTTACTCGGTGTCAAGTTCAATTGCAGACTCCATGCCGGAGACATCTACCACGTGGTCTCCCCTGCCAACGGCGGGGTTCCCGAACCCTGCAGCAACACAGCCGGGGCCACCTGAGTAGGCTCCATCTGATCAGTGGGATGCCAGTCCGCACCCAAGTTCCGCCTCAGAGTCGCAGCATCGCGCCTCCACGTCACCTCAACAACCAGAAGCTCTGCGGCGCACTACTATTTAAGGCTAAAGGAATGGGATGTAATGCCTACCCGCGTATGACGTCACTATAGTAAGTTACAGGTCAAGAAGGTAGCGGTAAATGCCCCTCAAAGTGATTCATATATCCCTCCGCCACCTCCGCATATCAACAGCGTTCCATCGTTTCCGTGACGTGGCGGCCCACGCGGGAGGAGGGTCTTGCCTTCCTGTACATATTTGCCTTATCTTTCGACATTAACTTTGCGTTGTGGAAGCCAGAAGAGGGAGATTAAGAGTTTTCTCCCTGCGATGGAAACAAATACGACTTTCAGAGGTTAGGTTCCCCCTCCGATGGAACAGAGGCTACTTTCAGAGGCTCGGTTCCCTCTCCGAGGAACACAAAGGTCGCTTTCCCAAAAAGTGGGGTCGGAGACAAGTTAGCATCACTCACTAGCCAATATCTATCCATTGAAGCGGAACAAGGGGCGTTTCCAGCGAAGTATTCTTTCAATCACGGAGGGATCTGAAACGGGCGCATGACACTTCTGGAAGGAGCTTCTCTACCTTCTTGACTTGTAACCGACTATAGCGTGACAATTTGTTATATTTCTAAGAGTGCTGGGAGAGCTCATCTAGTTGTTCTTGATACGGCCACGCTTGCCAAATAAACATGTTGCGTTACTTGTTCAGCCTCCTGCCTCACCCATCATGGCTACTAGAGTCTTTGTTTTATTTTGTTCTTTATACGATACAAAACAAGTTCGTGTTTTTTAGTGTGAATGACTAAGTGGGTCCTCACAATATACTAAAGAGAGCTCGTTGCTTATAGTTTTGAGAAAAAACGAGAGCTCATTCTCTTCATTAAATAAGCCAGATGTGAGTAGACTGTTTGATATGTGTTCGACATGAGTTTGTTAAAATTATCAATTACGTTTTTGTAGCAACCACAATCCTTTTCTTCAGAACTAAATTAATTTTGAACTCACTTATAACGGCTCCAATGACAGAAGTTATTTATATGAGAAATACATAGCCAAAATGGCTTACTCACCATGCGGTATCTCAGGAAAGTGTCGCCCGCTGGGAAACTGAAAATGCTCGTACAAGCATTGTACCTACTTGTCACGACAGGCCTAGACTAGGTAATATACAGCAGTTGGCTGCTCTTCGTTGCATTCGGATCATAGTCAAAGTGTGAATTTTTATGCGGTTTAGCCTCGACAATTACCACGACAAGTATACAGGGCGTCTTTCATGTACAGATACTACCCTTTATTTTTGCGGTTCCTCTTATTCGCGAATCGGTCACAGAGGACTTAATCGCCGCCCTAAACTTCACGAGTTCCAGACGCCTACTTTTTTAAACTCCTGAGGATGAGATTTTCGCGAGCCCTTAAATTTCGCAATTTTTCAATTCGCGAAGTTTGCAAAATTAAGGGCTCGCAAAATTCAAGGGTTTTACAGTATTAAACAGAAAGAAAGGTGTGTTATTTGACGGATCTTAACTACAGACGTATAAATACGAAAGCATTGTCTTGTCTGACTTGCGGTTAGCAATAAAACATATTACCGCAAGTAGGCGACGACCTGTGAGGAATACATCAGTAAATACATCGAAGCGAGAACAGTTGAGGGTGCTTTAACTCCAACACACCAATTGATCTCGGATGCGTTTCACCAGACATTTATTTCTCGCAAAAAATATTTTGCTACATCAATACCCTCATCCATGAACCACGCAGTTCAGTCTTAAATATCAGCAATTACGTTAACACGGTAGAATAAAAACGAAGATATCGCTGCTCTTAACAAGCATGCAAAACTGGAAACCCGTGTGAAAAATCACACTTCGCGAAAAAATCTCGAGGCAGAGAGCGGCATTCCGAAAGTGCGCTGTGGGAATTGCTATAATGGGTGCGGATCTGCACCCGGCTGTAAGCTTGACAGCCACCAGGAAATCTTAGTAGCGTCACTGCAGAGCCACGTATCGCTCTTTCGTCGGCTTGGAAATTGCTTGTTCGTGTTAATCACTTCTGTGTGTCGAGTCCCTACCTTAGGCACCACGTAATCAGCTCGTCAGCAAGCTCTTCGGGTATGTACTAAAGTCACTGAATAGACTAGAGTTATTGAATAGGTCACTGAACAGGGTATTGAGTGACTCTAGTACGTACATACCGACTGCTGGCTGCCGAGGGGATGACAAGTCTCTCAAAAGAAGTACTTACTCTTGTGCTTCATTTGTACCTTGTTTTATCATAAGATCGCAGGCGAAGGATGGCATAGGTATATATAATAGGTAGGGCTCCGTGCTTATTTTCAGTGAAATTCGGAGGTTGTTTTTCGGAGTTTATTCTTTAGCAAAAAATTCGGTGTTTGTCAAGTTTATTTTTCTTGTAAATACCAATTCTCCTAAATTCGGAGATTAATTTCGCAGTGTTTCCTATTAAAAATATTAAATAATAACCGGTTGCAAACGTGCGCCAGATAAAACATAAAACGCGCTTGTATCAATTAAGATTTCTTCAGTTGAGTTTGGCGTCGGTGTCATTGGCAATACGAATTTGTCCCACGACAAAAGTTGCACACAAGTGTGGCTTCGAAAAACGTCAATACCTTAAAATCAATAAACTGCCGGTGGTATCCGCAAGGAAGATCGAAGTTATCCCATCAATTATCCCGCGGCCGCGCGGGGTGGAGTGGTTAAGTATATAATATAGAAGTTTCAACTGCCCCTCTTCCCTATTTTATACAATCTCCATGCTCCATAGTTTTCACTGTTACCCCCCCAGAAACATACCCTCTCCTTTTTCTAAATCCCGAATCCCATGGCCCAAACTGGAAACCAAAAGAGTGGCTTTGTCGTGACACGAATGTACATGACCTGTTTCCCTGGTCCAACCTCGACGAGACAAGCCGTAAGACCCCTTTTGACAACGGTCCGAGGCTTGAAAGATAATCTATGGTGTCATCTTGCCAGGACCATTGATCGTGCGCTGCTCAAATCGCTAAAAAAAAAATTTTGTTTTTTGTGCTGTTTTTTCCCCTCCCCCCTTTCCACAGCAAAGAAAAAGTAACATAACCATTCGAGGTTATCGGAGAAATCCGGATTGACAAACATTTTACCGGGGGGTGTTTTCCGGAGTTTTTCGGATTTATCCGAAAACATGGAGCCCTAATAACAGGGAACCAAAGGAAACACCTTAGCACTAGTAATCACTGACTGGACAATAATCGCAGCGTTTGTATGCCAGGCCCTGTAGCACGCCCGCGCTGCCTTTCATCGTGTCTTGGCTGCGACTTCACGCTCGAAGCTCTGAAATGCCGAAGCCTTATCAGATGTACAGTGGCCCAATTTTTTAATAATATCAAGCGAGCATCGACCGCCGAGACGGCCAGTGCCGTGCCGTGGAGGCGTGCGGCGATACGGGAGAGGTTAAGCGCGTGCGAAGGCATGCGGTTTTGAAAGCTCGTTTTAGCGAACGCCGTTTTACCGACCCCGGTTTATCGAATGCCTTTATAGAGAACCCAGTTTAGAGGAAATGGCGATGAGCCTCCTTTAGCGAATTCGGCCGCCGCGAAGCGGCGCTGCATGGGTAAATCAGATGAGTATTCATTTTGTAATGAGCCGCCGCAGACTATACCGCAGCGAAGCGGCGGCAGTGCAGCGGGGGCCATGGCTTAACCCGCGCACCAGTGATACACGCGAGAAGCAGGAAAGCCTTTTTTAAAAAGCGTCTCCTTTTCGATAAACGGCGTCTCTCTAAACTGAGGCTCTTCTTTCTCTAAACCGTGCTTCGATAAAACGTGCCCATTCTCGTAAACGTGCTTCGGTGAAATGGCATTCGATCAACTGTAGTAAACCCAAGCGCGTGCGCATAAAGCACTTTCTGGTGGGAGCGCCGTCTGCTAGGATATTCTGTTGATCGTACACAGCCCCTGCTCCGTAGCAAAGAAGGGCAGGGCGCTTTGCAATGTCGAAGTGCATCGCCGATACGCCCCTTCTCTTGGAATGCCTTCACAATTCTTTTACGTTAGCCTGTGTAAAGAGGCCGCCCACACTAGCGAGAAAACGCGCGTGGCACGCCCATCGCGGCGAATGTCACGTGACAGCACAGGAGGCCTCGCGCACTCTTGAAGCATCCGAGCGAACGCGTGATTTCACGCGCTCAACCGATTTTGCGGAACGCGTTTTCAACGCGATCGGCGGAGCCGCGCGCGTTTTCTCGCTAGTGTGGGCGGCCCTTAACCCCGACTGTTGTTGCTATATCCCTTTGCCTCATGCCGCCCATCAACATTCTCACAACACGTTCCCGTGTTTCTATGGGCACTCGAGGAGGCCAAAACATCTGCGCGCGCCCGCTGGTCAAAGCCAAGTGCGACTACCCGGCTGCATAGAGCTATAAGGGCCGCCCACACTAGTGAGAAAACGCGCGCGGCGCGCCGATCGCGTTGCACGTTTTTGGACGTTTAAAGTTTACCACTCATTCAGTCAGTATAGCCTCGATAATAAATACATTGGAAAAACTGTGGATGTCAAAGCACTGAAGATGTATGAAATCCAAGTTTATTTGGTGTATCTAGGTGAGAAACAGTCTCTTGACATCTTTATTTCACAAAATAAAAATAGATATCAGATATGGAGAAGGGGGACGCGACGCAAACCGAGCTGGAAAAAACGAAACTTGACTCCAGGGTCCACTAGCACCGCCTAGCATTATGGTGCCTCGAACGCGTATCCGACTGGTGTGTTTATCGCGTCCAAAATGTGCGTCTCGATTTTTGCCTGATGAGGTATATAGAACTATCACTTTTTTGCCAGCCGCGATCCCGGCGTGGCCACAGCAGCTGTCGCGGATCTGGCAGACTCCTGTCCTGCTGCAGGTCGCTCTCTAGCTTGACAGTCGACGGAAATTTTGGTAGCCACCCAAGCAGCACAGATTCGGCCAATCACTGGCCGATGGCTGGCAATGGTCCCTTGGCCAGTGGCCTGACAGTGGCCATCCATTTGCCCGATGACTGTCCTTTCTCTGGCCATTGGCTTATGGCCACTGGCCATCAGCCGTCGGCCAAGCATTAGGCGATGAATGGCCACTCTTCGGCCATTGGATAAAAGCCATTTGGCAGCTATTGGCCCGATAGCTTGGCCGAATTCCGTGCTGCTTCGGCAGGCCTTGGAACGTCCCGACACAGTGACTTTCGCGTCATCTCGTGTTTTTTTAGATCTTCTATGGTTATCAGCTAGTATGGTGGATTTTGACGGTTTGTACCCCACCTTTTGTGACGTCATTCGTTGCCACTTCGAGACCACTTTAGACGCATGGGCGGAATAGGACGCTAAACACAACCGGCGGAGACGCGTCGCGATCGAAAAAGACCATCATAAATGTTTGTTGGTTGATCAAACTTTCTTGATGGCCCGTCAGACCTCTCTTGATGGCCCATTATACCTTCTCGATCGCCCATCAGACCTTCCTCATGGTCCATCAGAACTTCTTGATGGCCCATCAGACGTTCTTGATGGCCGATCACACCTTCTTGATGGCTCAGCGCACCTTCTCGACGGACCATCACAACTTTTGATGGTCCCAAAACCTCCTTGATGACCAAGACGCATTCTTCATAACTCATCACGCTTCTTGGTTGGGACGTCAGGCTTACTTGACGAGGCCTGATAGACCATCAAACATTTTGTTATGGTGGCTGATGGACCATTAAAATCTTCTGTTTCTGGGTTAATGTCTAACTGGCTAGCTTAGACTAATTGTCAAAAGTTAGACCAGGTGTCAAAAAGGGTGTTGGTGCTTCGCACTGGCACATTCTGGTGGTGGGAAGAACCTGACTGTCTTCGGGAGGTTCCCGCAGGGAGCAGACAGTAGGCGCTACTGATCTCACGTCGTCGCGCATGAGTGAATCACATTTGGTGTACAAAGTTAACAGAGGCGTGGCTCGATAACAAAGTGCCCAATCCGTAATAATCCACTTCGAGAATTGTCCTGAGGGTATTCGAAAGGTCACGAAGACACCTTCTTATTAGGGAGGAGGAGCGACCGTGACGCCCCAAGCGGTTAACTTTAGAACTACATGGATGGGGACAACAAATACAATGACTCAGCGCTCGGCCAGCATAACCGAACGCGGCGTCAGCGTTCGGCTGGAGTTCGTGTTCTCCGGTGAGGGGGAGGAGGGGCTCTTGTTTCCGCTCCACCTGCATGAACAATGCAGCATGCACGATCCCAGCTCAGCACAAAAGCCGAAGTGGGTCAAGTTCGCATTCTCTGAGGACAGATCCTGCACTTAACGTCGCTTCATCGATTGTTAGTATTTTTTACGTTAAACTGTGCACCGCGCTCTATTGTAGAAGATGACGTGGACATGCCCCTAAGGCCCGTGGCCATGCGCACAGAGCCTTGTGTTGAGTAAACACCGGCTGTGGGGAAAACAAACGGGTTTAGGCGCCCCCATATGCTTCGATCTCCTGCCCAATAGACAGGTCATGCTTTTGCAACCGTAGTTTTGTTTCAAATTGTGTTGTTGTTCGTTGGTGAAGCATTTTTGTTAGTGCGCTTTGTATGTCAAGTAGATCATGTTTGCACAATGTAAGTGGTAGAGAATGTGCCGAAAAAACGCACTTTAGGAAATTCACTTACTAGGCGGACGTGTACAGTGACACAAATGTTTTGTAAGAAAAAAGGTTCACAAATCCGCAAATGCGGTATACTGGACTTACACTCTAAAAAAATGGGGGAAAAAGGTAGCAACGGCGCGTCTTCCTCCCTTCTACTGGCGCGCCCCCAAGCGGACACGAGAAAAAGGGAGGAACGAAACGTTTTTCTCCTTCTCCAGGCAGACGGGAGAAAGCTTTCGCCCTCCTGACTTATATTCTTTCGGTTTCGTTTTTCGAGCACGTCGCACACGTTGTTTAAGAAAAGTTGTTGAGTTGATTGAGCTTCAGCGGCAACGAAGGCCACCGTTAATTCCGTCTTCTAGTCCAAACGTGCAGAACATTTCGGTTGCATTGATGTTTTTATCACTAATTTTATCAAACGAGCAAACGAAGCCGCTAAAAACAGCGAAGTTCCGGAGCAGTGCCAGCAGAGCTACGTACACTGGGTAAGATCGCCGTCTCGCCGTGTCGCCGTCTCCGGATTGCGGAACCCGCCCACCCTGCCCACCCCACGCCAGCCCACGCGGAACTACAGTAGCGGAACCACGCGGATCTGTGTCGACGTTTTCGACGTTATGGAAATCGCAGGAACTGCGTCCAAGACCGGCAGGTTTTGCTGCTGGCTGCCTGGGTGCCTTCCGTGCTGAGTTCGGTTCTGTTTTCCGATGCCGAGTGCCAACCGGCAATCAACGTGGCTTTGTATTTCTGCGTGTCAGCAACATAGCAGCAACATCGTGATGGCAGTGTTGTGCGTTGTGAACAGAAGACTGGAATTATCGCCGATGTGACCGTGTGTTCGCGTATCAGTGGTGTAACAACAAGATGAGATGACGTAAACTGTCGGGCATTGATGCCGCTGGCCGAGCCGTGATCGGAGGGGCGGAGTGTCGCAGGTTGACATTCCGCTTTACATTAAAGAGTTTAGACCACTTGAGGGATTAGGTGCAATCGGTCGACGTGCGGATAGTCATGTTGGAACGCTGGTCTGAACAGTAAGCTCCTATCGTACTGTGGCCAATGTGACTGTCGGTTGTCTCCTCCCCGAGAGCGATTGCGCTCTGTGGAAAGGACTGAAAAGTACGAAATTATGACGGAAAGCACGTATGTATACGTACAGTGTGGAATTTCAGCATTAAAAAAGAATAGGTAAAATCGAAAAAGAAAAAAAGCTACCCTTTATTTTGCTGGTTAAATATACTACAGTTCCTGGAGAAACTGCCCTCCAAGTGGCGCGCTGGGATGAGCGCTAGAAGTTTTCGAGCTCGCCACGGTGTAGCTCCGTACACTTAACACCTGCCGCAAGTCGCGGCTTTGACTGCATTCAAGTTGATCGAAAAGCGATTTCTCTGCCCGTGAAGCATCACTTCCAGCTGAGTGAATATCCGCTCTACAGAGATTAATTCAAGACGGCAATTGAAGCCGTGCGCGAACAGCACAAATAGAAAAACAAACTACAATAGAAATACCGGCTACGACGTGCCGTGCGGGGAAACAAACTCATGGCTTCGAGCCGCATTGGAGCGGCTTGATTTATTGGCTTTCAAATAATTACGGCATGATCGAGCGTTTACTTCTTAATAAGAGATTCATCCCCTGAGCCATTCGAAATATTCTCAGTGGTATTACATTGCTGGGAAAAGATCAACATGCTGGGAATATTTTTTATTGCTTACGGAGTCACCGAAAAATTCCGTACGTTCAAAACGACCAGTATAAAAGCCAGAAACGCAGAGCTCGGGTGTAGTGTTCGGGTTAGTGTGCCGTTGTGTTGACATTTGTATGTGCCATGTGTGTGTATGTTACTGTATGTTCACCTGATGCTTGTAGTATGCGTAATGTGTGTATAGTAGAGGATCCGAAAGCGCAAGGATAGCCTGAGCAAAATAAAAATATATTTTTTGTAGAACATGAGTTGGGCGGTACCTAGCGCCGCCTAGCTATGCTGGTTGCAATTACTGTGTTTGACCCTGCCATCTGGTGGCAAGCGATTTAACCTTCTTTCACGCTACGCGGTAAACAGCGGCTTCGAGTTTGTTTTTTTGAGAGCGGCTTTTGGTTTCGCGGATTGGTTTGCCATTCCTCCGTGATGTGCGGTTGGCGAAAGAATTGTGACTCGAGGAACAGCAAAGGTAAGACGTGAAGTGCGCGAAGTAACTGGTTCTCGGTTGTCTCCGTTTAACATCGCAGTGCTGGGGACGAGAAGACTAAGTAGCTGCTTTCGAAACGCAAGTTTCTGTACCTGCGGGGGAACCTGGCTTCGGAAATAAAGACAGTTCGCGGAAAGCTCGTGTTACGCTTTTATTTGCTGCTCCTTTCGTCCCGTACAAGAGACGTAGCGTCCTCGTTAAGCCTTATTGAGCTCGATTTGCTCGATTCAGGGCCGCCATAATGAGATGCAGGCGACGGAGGAACTATTTGCTCCCCTGCTTCAGGGACGAAGGTTTCTCCCTTTCTGTAGGAACATAGGTTACAAGACCGCTCCTCCTTTAAGGGAGGACTATCTATACCCTTTTTCAAGAGTGTACCACATTCTCAGGCTGACGAGCTTTGGTGTAATGCACGTTTTCGCCCCGACGTCATAAACAGCATGGACGATGGGGACAAAGTGTAGATAGCCACGCAACGGTCACCGATAAAATTGCACGCTGTGGAGTCTACAGAGCAGCGAGTGGATTAAGCACATTTTCTCTTCCGTTTTGTTTTTGCGGTTTAATCATTTAACGTTCAATAATTTATAAATAGGAATAATAACATGCCAAAACCAAGATTTCCACGAGAGCTTTCCACGAGGATTTCGGAAGGTATTCTAAGGCTTCGGATGTTCCTTTTTGAAATAATAATAGGCCCAAAATAAAGTTCACATTTGTCTTTGATGCAATAGTTTCATCTGCCGCTAACATATGTGTTATTAGAAATTCATACGGACCAATATACCAGACCATCAAATCAATATGTTGTCAGATGTCCGAACATACGACATACCATCAGACCATTTACTATATCACAACATCAAGTCACCAAAATATTAATGTCTCAAAATACGACACGCTATCAGACCACTAAACCATCAAGCCATCGAACCGTCAGATCATCAAACCCTCAGACCGTCAATGTCCCAAAATACGACAAACAATCAGCATGATGGTCCATTAGAAATTTTCTGATGGTTCTTGTTGATAGGGGTTCCAGGCACCGCAACCAGTACCATCCGGGAGAGGCTCTGGGCGTCAAGCAATACCACCTAGAAGAAAAGACCTGCGCGTGGCGTCAACGTTTGTAGATCCCCGACTCGCCCCAAGTGGCAAACACGCCGAAGCTCGGGGAGGGACGCTGCAAAGCGGTTGAAGCTTCCATTTTGGGCGCCGCGGCATGCTAGCGTCGGGCTCATTGGGAGGCGCTACGAGACGCTCCGGCGGTGTCGCTGACGCGAGCTAGGCGGTTCTGCGTGGATCCCCTGTGATGATGACGTTTGGGTCGCCCTGCACCGTCACACCAGCGACTCCTACATACAGGGCCGCAGTGTTAAACGATCTACGTCATCTAAGGAAGCCAAAACGTGGCTAGAGGTTGGGCACAAGTGCCTGGTACAGCGTTTGGAAGAAACTCGCGTTCGGTCCGTGAAAAGTTCTTACTGATTGAACGTTGGCGCAGTGCTCGTGCCCATGCCATGCCGCGCGTTGGCCTTCGGAGGTGACGTAAAGCACTACGGCACTATGGCTTTTTGCTATTGGGCGCTGAATGGACCCACCGTGAGGACGACCACTCACTCTAAGCACAAAATGCTAGAAAAAATAGTTCCAGCAAAGGACACCCAACATAAACGCCGAGAAACTGATGGGGGTGAGGAGACGACGTGAGAGCGCGGGGAAGTAAGAATGCCGGGCTCTGGTTTGAATGAATAGAAGGTAGACCTAAATCAAGCTGCATTTGTCCCCACTGCACTCGTGGAACGCGTTAAAATGCGGAACACCGGCGTCGGGAGTTTGGCTCTCGCATTCGAAAGCGTTCGACGAATGCAGTGAATACAAAGGCAGCTAGCTTTAGGTCTACACGCTACTCATTCTAACCAGACCTCGGCGTCCTGGTGGTGGGCTGCAGAAAGCGCCCAGGCAATGCTTTCTAAAATAAGATATGCTTTAGGATTTATACTATGATAAACTGCGGATATTATACTGCAAGCTGGTTTTCTATATACTCAGCAAGCTGTAATATGCCATTTCAATCCTACGACAGAATCATATTTTTCAGTGCAAAATTAACTTACTGGAGTTTGACATTCCCCAGACAACTAAGTCGCTCCTTTAAGGATGATTTCGACATTAGAACCGTGTAATGTATTTACGTCTCAATGGAAATACCAGGAGCAGTCAAATACATATACACGTGTAACCTTTTTCGAGGCACGTACATTTTTGCAAGCGCAAAATGCGTCAAACTGACACGTTTGCTCTCAAGAGATTGCGTTCATTGTCTCTGAAAAATTTGCTTTTGCTCGTTCCTCAATTTAACCGAAATATTAAAGCCATCCTGTAAAATTTTAACAGAAATATAACGCGTCGAGGATACAAGATTAAGAGAATTAAGGGCTGCGCGGACTTTCCCAGCCACAGATGCACCAAATACGTAAGGATAAAGAATATGTTAGTGAACAGTCTGTTCATTATGTTCATAAATTCAGAAGTCTCTTGCCAGTTCCACGAGGATGATGGTAAAAATGCTTGTATCAATATTTTTATTTTGCTACACGTAATATAAATATTGTTTACCATAACATCGCAATTTCCATCATTGTAAATTATAAATATTAAGTCAATGATTTAGAAGAGAGACTATATGTTTTATTGGTGTTAAAATTAGTATAAGTAAATGAGCAAAAACAATTATATAAAACTAATTTTGGACTGTGTAATGGCGAAAATAACTGAACGTGTGTAAAACTCGGCTTCAAATTCAAATGTTATCAGCCCTAGTGAAATTTTTATTGTACTGGCGGAATTACTGCAAATGGGCCGACCGGCATTCTTTTCTTCAGGGCTGTCCATCAAGCACTCAGGTTGATATTTAGTTAAAATCCACGTTTGTGAATGCTAGCAGGATATGACTACGTGACATTTTGAACACTTTACAATGGGAAGTGCCATCTAAAATTGTGAATATTAAAATGGTCAGTCTGATATTTTAAATGCTTTTTAACACACAATTGGTGTAGATCTTTTGCGTTATATTGTTTGTCTTGTCTTTGGACAAATAATGGAATGATTAAAACCAAAAATAAAATGTCTGGTCAAGACAAAACAAAAAAAGGTATGGTTAGAACCAAATATAAATATCCGAACCTCAAGTAAGTCAGAACGCATTTTTATTGCAAGATGTTACACGCACTGCTGTGGTTCTTTCTTTTCGAATTCACGAAGGCAATTCCAGAAGCCTCCCGTAAGTTTGCTTCATTGCTGCTTATTATCTTATCCCGTATCCTAGCCCATATTCGACAGGACTATGCTTCAAGAAAAATTATATACAAAATTATATTCAGATTTATTCTATGAAGAAGTAATTTCTAGAGGTTTTTATAAGCGTTGACCTAGTGCCATCACTGTCTTCGCACCAAAAACATATTTACTTAAAAAGAAAAACTTTAATTTTTTTTTGGCGTTTTGTTAGAAAACCTGAAATATGCAGTCTCGGGAACGAGTACTTAGAGATAGAATTGTTTTTCCATCGATTATCGAAAACTGTTTCTCAAAATATATATTAGTGACGTTGTTCAAAAAGGACCCCACCAATATCACTGACATTCATAATTATTTGTGCAAAAATTAGCAAGCAAGCGTAGCATCTACCAAATATAGAAGTACAGTATCCTTGTCAAAAAAGACACCTTCGAGTCTACACAAAAAAGAAAATGGTGGAGACATGATAAGTATTTGCATAATTTTATTTCTCAGAAACATTCAATAAAGTGAAACTTATAGGCAGTCAGGCGATAGAAGGAAACAAGGGAGAAAAAAGTGCACGATTCATCAGCATTAGTAAATGAAGAAGTGATGAAAGTGTAGGGGCTATTTGAAAGGCAAACAACATATTCAACTATACTATTTACAAAGGAGGTTGTTGGAAAAGAGCTCTGCCAGCGCTGCACGACATTGCTCCAATCGCCCGACCTGTCCTTTTCTGTGCCGCGTAGATCATGCGTGATCGCGGCGCAAAGCGCACCACACTTTTTGATGTAGAGTGTGGTGTAGCAGGAGACGCTACAGGCACCCCCACCCCCACCCGCCCCCCTTTGGAAAGTCGGGTACTGTTCACTTGTTGTGTCGCTTGCTGTTGTGTCGGGGATTTTCGGTGTGAAGCGTTGTCTGAAAGTTATGCTGTGGCCGAATCAAAGAAGGCGAAAAACGCTGATATGAGTCTGTGGAGGGAAGCGGTCTCACGTTGTCCTCGGTGTAGGTCAATGTAATACTGTAAACGACTTAATTTTAGCGGGCTCCAATTTTCGCGAATCGGGCCAGAGCTGAAAATCTGAAATTATTCGCGGGTTCCAATTTCTGCGAATCGAGTGTAGATCCCGTAGCGTTCAGATATTGCCCGAATTGTTCGCGGGACGTATTTTTCGCGAATTGTAGGCGATTTGCGAAATTCGGGAAAATTAGGTCCTTGCGTGAAATTTATTCGTTTACAGTATTTAGGTGATGTATCGCCGACAAGGAATGGTCCGTCGTATGTGTTCTGTATGGGACTTCCGGGGGGCATCATTGCGGATAAAAACATAAGAACAGTTAGAAAGAGCGGGGTGCTGGAAAATCTTCAGTGTCGATTGTTGTCATGACGGTGCCAGGCAAAGCGTTGACATTGTTTGCTTTAATTTGTTGACAAATGACGGTAGTCAGCTTTGCCCGTGGTGTTAGGTTCAATCATTTCTGCCGGAAAATGAAGTGGGGAGCCGTAGAAAAGCTCTGCCACTGTGCCTCCAAAATCAGGTTTCAATGCTGACCGTAATTTAGGAAACACTATAGAAATGTTGTCCACCCAGGCATCAAGCGACGTCTTCGCTCGAAGTGCTGGCTTCAATTGTCGGTGGAAACGTTCCAATAACTCGTCTGTTGCAGCGCGGTAGAAACTAGTGCGAGTTCTGGAGCACCCGAGGAGAGCCGTCAACCGTTTATATGTAGCGGACTCAAATTGCCGTCCAATTGAGACTGCGCATGTGTTTCTCCGGGACCCCTGATTGAGCCGCCGCAGATTGTGGCAGCGAACTGCGCTTGAACGGAGAGGAAGGGGGGGGGGAGGTTTAAACGTGCTCCACTCATACACGCGCAACGCGCCCATTGCCGGCCGGCGCAACAACCACCTGTTGCTATATGTGAGACTACAGCGCCCTCCTCGAGGGAGGAGCCAATCCGGCGCAGAACGGCGCTGCCTTGCCGCGTATCACCTATCATTTACAAATACGTGTTCCGTGCCTCATTGGCAGCTTGTGGTGGTGGGGCGTCGATGAGGACTCATGCTATCGTGCTTGGAAGGTGATTCTGTGCAAGCGAAACTCGTTTTCACCCGCACGAACCAAAGTGGAGGATCCTTGGTCCAGAAAGGGCCTCGGCCCAAAACGTGGGAAGCGTTAGGACCGCGGTCGCTACAACATGCTGGGGGAGGGGGTGCTTCTCTCCTGACTCCGTGGGCATTGCTACAGCCGTCACGGTCACCAGCTATGTAGCGGCCAGTTGAATCCGTATAAATAGATCCACCAGACCAGGATTTTCGGTTTTTTGAAGTTTACATCAGAGCGGGGCTATTCAGTACGTCGGGTTCTGGTGTTATCTGCATTTAATAGGTGGTCGCGGGCGTTACCGTGGTTGTTACGTTTGTTTTTTACGTTTACATCAGAGCGGAAATGCAGACGCGGGTTCTGGTGTGCTAGTTGTGTCCTGCTGTAACCCGGTCTGATGTAACCCGGTGTGGTGTGACATGGTGTGATCCCAGTCCAGTGTGTCCTGGTGTAATTCCGTTCTACTAATGCCGGCGATATATAACTTTGACATCAAATAAATTATATTGAATGCAACAGCTGGCACATTTTGCATATAGACAGCACTTCAATTTTGGAATGGCTTAGCTGTTTATTTATTCAGTCGTCCTGGTGACCGGGCCTCGTGCACGATAGTTAGCATGGTTTCTGACGTAGCTTGAGTCTCATCTTTGAGTGACTTCGCTATCTCTAGTTCTGTAAGGACATTAAGGCTCATGCACCATTTCTAGAAAACGTTTATGAGAACAATTCACTGATGAGGTGAAGGCCAACAAATACAGGTTGCAATTTCAATTAATTTATCTCGTTATGTCATAAATTTTGCAGTAATGATGTTCTTACCTATCATCGCCAAGATGGCGAAGGCGGAGGACGTGTGTGCCGACTGCTCCGGGAAAATCTTCGGCAGGCAGCAGTATCTCGAGTGCTGCGGCGACTGTGACCAACGGTTTCATTGTAAATGTATCAACGTAACCGCGGAAGATTACGATGTGCTTATGGCAAGCGGACGGAGCAAATATAAATGCAAAACTTGCACTCGGCGGCGAAATTCGATAAGCGACACGCCCCCTTCTTCGAAAGAAGTTGGCGCCAAGGAACCAGCGGTACCAGCGGTGGCTTACAACGCGGATACCGAGAACAAGCTTCTCGGCCTCGTGGAATTGCTGCTCGCAAGAGTAGACAAGCTGTCAGCGGTGGTGTCGTCTCAGGGGCAAGTGATTGCTGCGCTCCGAGATCAAAATGGAGAGCTACGAGCCAAGGCGAGCGAGACGTTGGACGCCGTGAACCAACTTCGTGCTGTGCTCGAAAATCCCCCACCGTGACCCCTCCTGAGAAACAACAGGCTACGTTCGCCGGCGCTCTGCAAAAATCGGCAGAACCGGGCAAGTTGGCCAGCACTGCGCAACGCACCGTGGCGCAAGGAAGCGGTACGATGACAGCTTTGAATCCCAGTGCCAGTACTACATCCCACAACAAGAAGGGCCGACAGATCGACATCAACGATGCTACGACAGATGAAGCCAACGATGGATTCCAAGAGGTTAGACGGAAGAAGAGCACCATGAGAGCCGGCAAATGCAAGTCGTCGAGCATCTCAAGTGCTCGTCGCCCGCGGAAGTCTCTGTTTGTAACCCGCCTTCACCCGGATACATCATCTGAAAATGTTTGTGAACTGTTGGCGTCAGTTACCGAGGTCACCTGCTTTGTGTGCACCAGGCTGCGAAGTAAGTTTGACACTTATTCATCCTTCCACATTGCTGTAGACGATGACAAGCTGGACGTCATCAGTGACGCTGAACTGTGGCCTGAGGGTTGTCTATTCCGTCCGTTTTACGGTCCGCTAAAGGACAACATGCGTTTTGACCAAACGAGCAACCAACCCATGAACGGCGATGAATAATGCACGCAAACTATCTTTGTATTACCAGAATACACGTAGCATACGTGGAAAGGCTGCGAAGTTCATGGAAAATTGTATCGCTTCTGAATATGACATATACTGTATAACTGAGACATGGTTGCGGGAGGATATTCCTAGTACCGAGTATTTTCCGTCCCAGTTTTCAGTCTATCGTGGGGACAGAGATTACAAAATGTGCAATCAAATTCACGGGGGCGGTGCTCTGATAGCAATCCGAAGCAATTTAGAATCATATCGCAGACCTGATATGGAAATTTACAAGGAATCAGTGTGGATCGAAATTAATCTTCACGGACAACCGAATATTCTTCTGGGGAATTACTATTTCCCTCCGCAATGCGACTTTTCCACCTTTAGTGATTGTATTAATCACGCTTTGAGCATGATAGACTTCGCAAAATACCGTGTTTTTATTACGGGCGATTTTAACCTGCCTGGTGTGAATTGGGACACTGGTATCGTAAACTCGTCCAACTCAGAGGTGCGAAGGAAAGCGAATGATTTATCTCAGCTCGCGAACTACTTGGAACTATACCAAAAAAATTTTCTTGTCAACTACAAAGGCAACTTGTTGGATTTGTTCCTTACAAATGATAACGAATGTATACTACAACAAGCTAGCGCCCCACTTGTTCCTGTTGACACCTGGCATGTCCCGTTTGAAGTAGATTTAAGTATAGCTGATAACCAAGGTACAGCATGTCCGCAAGCGACTGCTTTTTCTTATGCAAAGGGGAATTACCTGGGGCTTTACGAGTTTCTTGCGAACATAGATTGGTCAGTCATTACATCAGGTAAAGATGACGTAGATAAACAAGTACTAATGCTTACAGACCTAGTGACAACAGCTATGAAGATGTTCATTCCGGCTTACGAACATGGTGTCACTAATCACTACCCTTCCTGGTTTTCCCACGAATTGAAACATACAATGAGGAAAAAGCTACGTTATCACAGACATTACAAGCAGACTAATAATCTGTTCTGGTACGAAAAGTTCAAATCGGAGCGAGCTTTAGCGAAGCGTCTTTATCGTCGTGACCACCGAAGCCACACTCAAAGTGTTGAATCAAGCCTAAAGCAAAATCCGCAAAGTCTTTGGAAATATACCAGGAACTTCTCGAATAAAAAGAAAACGGCACAGAAGATAACACTATCTAACGGTTCGGAACATATCAGCAGTCCGAGCGACGTCTGTCAAGCGTTTGCAGATTTCTTTTCTGCTGTTTTTGATTCCACGGGAAGTACGTCTCAAACTTGCACACTGCCAGACCAGGAAAACGTATACTTATCGATTCCCGAGCTCAGCATTGACGACGTTTTTGCGGCGATTCGGGCGTTACCACCTAAGAAATCGGCTGGAGCCGACGGAATTCCTTTGTTTATAGTGAAAGGGTGCGGTGACGTGTTAGCTCCGATTTTAACTTTTATATTTAATCGGTCGCTGAAAGATAGGCTTTTTCCAACTGCATGGAAGTTCTCTCTGGTTGTGCCAATATTCAAAGATGGGTCGGCACTATCTGTCAGTAATTATCGTCCAATTTCACTGATCTGTTCGTTTGCCAAGGTGTTCGAAAAGGCCATGCATTGTCATATTATGCATTTTTTTCCAGACGTATAAACGTGCAACAACATGGTTTTATGCCAAATCGTTCTGTGGAAACAAACTTAATCGCGTTTACGGAATTTGTGGGTGCCAAACTAGGGTCGAAGCAGCAGGTCGACGCAATTTACTTTGATTTTAAAAAAGCATTTGACCTGGTGAGCCATTCACTGCTAGTTAAGAAACTTGCGTCCTATGGTATCTCCTTACCACTTTGCGAATGGATTCAGAGCTATCTGCATGACAGATGGAATTCTGTTTCATACGGTGGTGCACAATCAACCGCGTACCTCTCCAGATCGGGAGTCCCGCAGGGTTCTAGCCTATCGCCTCTGCTTTTCAACATCTTCGTGAACGATATTTGCTCATGCATAAATCACTCGGAAATGTTACAATTCGCCGATGACGTTAAGCTTTTTCGAGCTATTGTTGACATTTCTGAATGCGATAAACTACAGCAAGATATTACAGCTTTGGCAGACTGGTGCAAGGACAACAACTTGGTTCTCAACCCGGCTAAAACAAAAGTCATATCCTTTTCGAGAAAACATTTCTTTAACACCTTTGACTACACTTTGAACAAGTGCTCGATTGAGCGCGTTTCAGTTGTACGTGATCTAGGAGTTTTCTTGGACAGTGAATTTAAATTCTCTGATCATGTGGCATACTTGAGCAATACATGTTACCGTACTTTGGGCGCGATAACCAGAATGACTCGAAACTTTAGGGGATATTCTTGCTTTTTGTATTTGTACCGATCCCTCATCCTGTCTAAACTGGATTTCTCCAGCGTTGTTTGGAATCGTTTAAACCAGACAAACTCGAATGAACTTGAAAATGTACAGAAGAAGTTTGTTCGACTGCTTTACGATCGTTATTTTAACAGGCGAATTTATTTCAGCCATGAGCGATTGTTGAAGATTTTAAACCTGCACTGCCTCTCCGAAAGGAGGCAGGCACGAGACTTTTTATTTTTACACAAATGTCTCCACGGTTTTATTGATTGCCCCAAGCTAACCTCATCCGTTTTCATTGCTGTACCTGGCAGGTCTCTTCGCTCCCATCGTGTTTTCGGTTCCTCTGAGCCAAAAAGCTTAAGACCCATTGAACGTATCCAGTATAATTTTAACATGTCAAATGTCGCAAACACGCCCGAAGTAGATATCTTTTTGCGGGAAAGTTTTAGTATGCGGTCTCTGCTAATGCTTTTATAATGTGACGCTCTCTTGTATCAGTCTTTTTAGCAAACAGTGTTGTTTTCAACTTTATGCACTTTTTCTCATTTACATTTATATTTCACGTTTTTGTTTCTTCAAATTATGCATGCGTTTGCGTGCATGCTTTTTATGCAAAACTGCATGTAAGTGTCAACGGTGCACCCTTATGTAGGCCTACGGGCTGTTTAGGGGCACCGGAAAAGTACAATAAATAAACACATCGATACGTGTCGCAGGAAGCAAATAAGTTCCACGTTTAAATATACTGTCATAAGACTGCAAGAGATATCGCAACCCTGGAATGCGCTTGTCAGAGGAGAGTTACAGCAAAATGAAGTGTTGTTTACCAACCTCATGTGACCATTTAAGAGCCCCTGAAATATTAAAACTATGGCTCCTTGAATAAAAACATTTGAAGTTCACAAAACCGTTAGAACTTGGTGTTGGCTGCAGCCATCAAATAACGTTTCCTCTGAATTAATAAAAAGTATTCAAGCAATACCTCCAGCCCTTTTGACACCAAGAACCGTAAATTTTGACTGCAAGCAACAGTTTCTGTAGGCACCAAATAAATGGCATGCCGGACCAGAAGTGTAAAGCTTCGTTCAGTGACTTGTGTTGCAACCTTACAAAAAGATGAGCACCTAGCCCACTCTTGCACAGGAGGCTGCTATAAAAAATATGATGCCAGCAGAGGCCAGGCACTGGACCTTGGGGACCGGCAGTGGAAGGTTTTTCATTATTTTGCACTGTTCATAGTTAAATTTGCTTCACCCCAGATCACTACTCCTCCATAATTGGCAGTTGTTGGCTGCATTGTCATGGCACAATTAATAACAATAAGTTTGTGGTGATGTAAGTTCTTCAGCAACACTCTGGTATGCTAAATATGATGTGGTTCAAACAAAGATGATAAAGATAAAGATAAAAAATGCCTGAATCTGCCAGGCTTTAGAAGCCCCAAGCCACATGGCTTTGAGCAGAATTGGTGAGAGCTCTTGTCATAACAGTGCCCACAATTAAAATGTCAAGGGGCATTAGTTTCCTCTAAACAAAAGAAAAAATCACTCACTTTATTGTGTGAATTGTGTTAGCTTAAACGTATAAGCTATTTGAAACTGCCTAGAAGCTTGACCCGAGAAGAAATTCCTCTCGGATATTTTACTTGAGACTGGGGCACAGCTGAATTTCAAAGAAAGGGCTCTTGAAGGGCCGTGCAACTACAGTATTGGGTAGGAATGTTTCTCACTCTTCAAAGATTTACTGGCCATAGTGGGACCCAAGTACACTGGCAAGCAACGCCATTGACCAGGAAACGTCTTTGTCGCCACAGAAGTTTTCTCGGGCATAGTAGATGAAGAGCCGTGCGCCCTATTGCCGAATCATTCCCTGATTCACTTCCGCGATAGCCAATTGCTAAGTTTCATAAAACTATGCCTGCTAATTTTCAAAATATACTTTTTTTCATGAATGATTTGTTTGTTTATTTTTTCACTGACTTGGAGAATTTGCAACTTATAATGGGAATGTTAAATTCGTTATAATCATTCCTCAAATTAGCACTCCAATGCATGACAAAGGATTTTTTGTTTTATTAATTTATTTGAACTGACATATTTTAGTAGATCATTGAATTTTATGTAGTTGGTCATACCGTCATTCATAAAATGTAATTTGTGCACTAGTTCATTTAATTTGATTTTATTATCTCTTTAGTAGCCCATTTCTGGGCTTTATATGAGGGGGAAGGATACAAAAAAAGGGGGGGGGGAGGATACAATAATTCGTACTGCAATGTTTAATACAAAAGATTATCATGCCCTCACAGGGGTATTTAGCACCATAACAACAAAACTTTGTATGCGAATTCATTGAACAGTTTCCGAGCTATCGCTGGTACAAGCGCCAATATCATCGGGAAGGATCCATTTTGGGAAAATGGCAGTTAAAAGTTGCGCACATATTTTTGGCATTGAGCCCATTTCACGTGGCGCAATTCTGCTTGCGATTTTCCTGCACGTGTGGCAAAAATCATGTGGTTACAACACGCATTCACATAAGCCACCGTTATTTATTTGTTTTATCTCGAGCGAGGAACGTTGCAACTAAAAATCAGAAAAATCGGAAGCAGGATTGCGCCACATGACACGGCTTCGCCCTGCGAATTTTCTGAACGTGTCTTTGCGCACTTTCTACTTGATCCGCTTTTCTGCCTGCTTGATGTTGACGGCCGGTGGCATGGAAGACTCACAAGCGAAACTAGCAACGCGAAAAAATTCGTGGCCCGCCGCGCAGAGGCGAGCCGCCGATGCTTCTTCCAATGATCGCCATGCGAAGAACCTTGTATGGACCACTTCCGTGAGTCGAATGCGTGCACCGTCTCGTACTTTATTCCCAACGTCGCGTGGTATTCCAACGTCGCGAAAGTACTAAAACAAAGTTTTACAAACGATCGCGAAGATAGCGAAAAGCGAAGCGGAGTTCACAAAACGCGCAAGCAAGCAGTCGTAGCAGACGACGCGAGCCCGCGAAGCAGCAGTAGCCACGGAAACGGGGGTTGACAGACGTCTTGGCCAAGGATATAAACAATTGCAAGCGTAATGCCCCGACTGGTGCCCCATGCGCAAAAGCACGCTAAACGTGCTTCCGCGCACGTAGCGTTGGCAGGCTTGCAATCGCACGGCCGTGCCCGTAAGAGCAGAGCTATGGCGGCGGCCAGTCGTCCAGCTCGTAATCGTATATAGTTCGTTTCGTTTCATCCTGCGTTGAACCGCATCGGAAGGCTAGCGTCTGCGACACGGCCCTGGCAAGGCGTTAATTCTTACGCATCGCAAATTAGTGCGTCAAAGAGTTTGATTGTACAAGGCACTTAGCCTTTGATCTTTGACGTAATGTTCGTGTATTGGTACAAGTGATACCCAATCTATGTTCTAATGAAGCTCTCAAACGTGATATTAAATATATATATATTTGTAGGATGAATGAATTTGACATCTGGTTGGCAATGGTGTCGTTGCCGTCATGTTTATTCCATACGTCACATTGGCCAATGTGACGTATTGCAACGATAGATTTCTTCAAAATGAAAGCTTTCTATTTAGAAGTTATTATCTATACCCTAAACCTGAGTTATAGAGAAGTGTCTGCACGCGTTCTTTTTTTGTTTCGTTTTGTTGATATTTTTGACATATTTTTACGCGGGCCGCCGAGCGAGCGCGCATGGCCGAATGATTACCGCAATTGGCTGTCGCGCGTAGGGTCTACCTTCGATTCCAGGAAGCGGAATGTTTTTTTGTTTTATTTATTCTTTCATCTTGGCGTGCTCGTAAGTTCGAGAACATTGTCGTCTGATCGAGGTACGAATATTCTACGTGCTGAAGGTTCTATGCCGAATGTTCCAGAAATCCACGCGGGTGCAAGAGGTGCTGCGCGTAGCGAACTGGTGCCAGTTTCGCCCGAGTGCTCGATCCTGTTGTTTCACTGACATTAACGTCCGCGGCGTTTACTCTCTTCAATGCTTGTTTTTGGACACAAGTTAGCCCCATTAAACGTTCAGTTTCTTCAGTTATTCGCTCCCTCATCATTTGTCATTTCGTTAATGTAAGTTCCCACACATATCGTTTTGCACATGTGTGATCTTAAATGAATGAAACGGTCTAACAATAGCTGTTTTACAGAAACTACTGCCAAAGAGAGAGAAAAGTGCGGCTAGCGATTGTTTCTAAGTTCTCACTTGAGCTCCCTCGTTTATAATTTACACTGCAGCGATGCAGAAAAATTGCATTCTTCTCAATTTCAATACAAGGTACTTAGTTGTATATCCTTATTTCCTGACGCAAACGTGCAATGATTATAGCCAGAATCGATCAGCTAAATCTTATTGGTGAATAAAATTTAGTTGATCTCACACTGCTCGCGTAATTTTATCAAACTACTGTGACATCCTCCGCGTAGGTGCTATTCTGGACAAGATCGAGCCGTGATAACGTGAATTGCCTGATATTATTACTTTATATATTACGTAACCCTAAAAATTTGGGAAATTGTTTGTAATTTTGAGTAATTAAATATTTTGCTTCGCAACAAAGCTTGCCATCTTACAGCCCTATTAAAAAGACAGTTAGCCCTGATATGTTATAGGACCCCATCAGCTTTTCAGAGCCCCCAGCCCTTAAAACCCCTTCACCCCTTCGGTCCCTTCACCCTTTCAGCCCCCTCAGCCTTTCAACCATTTAGATGCCAAAATAAATGTGAACCACATACCTAAAATGCAGTTGTTTAAAATGAGATTGGAAGTTTATTTTAGATTGAGTTTTACATTCGTGTTAAAAAGCAAAAAAAAAAACAATAAAAACCAACGTGTACTGAAACCCGAGTGCAAACAGGTGTAGAAAAAAGTATCGGATCAAGCAGCGCAACAGAGTACTTTGTCGCCAAAAAACATCTTTCGAGCTACTCACAATGCCGCTGGGTAAATTTTTGAGATATACGCTGTGTTGACGATAACGCGTTACAATTAATGGCGTTAGCAGTAACGTGTTACTTTTTCCGGTAACGTAGCAATGTACTGGTTACTTTTTCAAAACTGTAACGTGTAACGTAGTTACGCTGCTCATTACATATTCTTCCGAAGACGTAAAAGAAATTACACTTCAATTTTATTTTGTTTCTAAATTTGTGCGTTTTTTCTACATTTTTTGTGAGAATTAATGCGGAATGGTAAGAAAGACAAGATAATTATGTTCAGTTTCTGGATGGACATAATGGTTCTTCAAATATGGCGCCTATGCATACCTATATCTTCAATGAGTAACACGTGTTAATTCATAATTACATCAGTAACGCAAAATTAAGGTGCGCTACTTTTTTAAAGGGAACGACAATAACAACTCGTTCCTTTTATTTTAAGGTAACGTATTTTGGCAACGCGAACCTTTAATTTGCAAGTAACGAGTAATGCATTTCGTTCCTTTTTTCGGTAACGCCCACAACACTGAATATACGATAGTTCAACTCCTAAAACCGAGCAGGTGCACCATACACACATACACACGCGTACACACACGCGCGCGTGCGCACACACACACTTGCAAAGACAGACACACTTGGTGAGTAACACGCTCAGCGAAAGACACGAAACGCAAAACAAACATCGGCCGCTGTTGACGAAATCTAAGCACGATCACGGTGTCGTCCCTGATGCCGTCACGGTGGCGTCTCTGGCGTTGTTTTCACTCGCCTCGACGATCTTCTGAAGCCGGACGTACAAACAGGCGCGAGAAACAAAGCACAGAGAGACGTGCTTCCTTATCCACACACTGAGCTGCTTTATCAAATAAATCCCACCTGTCGGACGGGATTCCGACACTGAGCGACCGCTCGTTGCGGCCGACCTGTACAAAATGACAGTGTGCATGGCTTCCCCGACGCATATATCCGGAAGCGTCGCGTGATTTCTCCGACAAAGACCCGTTGAAACTTTTTTGACTGGTCACGCGCTTTCTCGAAAAAGAGTGCGACAGAAGCCAGTGGCCTCTAAATATTTATGACGGGCTTTTCATCCTCTCAGGAAATCTTGAAGGGTTAGTCGACACGTTTCAGAGATCCGGTGGGCTCCACAAACTGTTTCTAAATAGGGAGCGCAAATCTGACAAAGGTTTAAGCTTTATTAGTGTTTATATAAACAACATATCATCTAAAAAATTTACATAAAAAAACAATTTCATTTGGCTACTACTAAATGAATGATGCAAATAAAAATAGTTTTTAAAAAATCTAGTTTGAATTTGTTAGTTTTTAAACGTTTCTTCATTTAAATGTATGTAACGGGCTTTATTTTGTAATAAAATTAATGTTAAGCCGCAAACGGTCTGGTGTACATTAACATGGTTTAATACTAAGTCACGGAAACGCTGGTAATAAGCCTTCGTTTGGTTTGGACCACGAACTTCAACAATTTCTTAGGCTTTGAAAAGTGGTGTCCATGAAGTGCTTACAAGTTTCCGCGAAGTAAAGTTGTTTTGTTCGTGTTTTGGGTCGTGGGGACATGGTTCAAAGACGAGAGAGAGGAAGATGTTGAGGAGGCCGTCATGGTCCTTTTCCACATACCGACGGCACCAGGCGGTGGCTGCACGAACTAAAATCGAGGAAGTGACCTACCTGCGCTATCTATCGATAATGGGAGCTACGCAACCAGTTTCTTCGCTCTCTGAGCTGCGGCGCGTGCCCAACGCGACTTTAAATAGGGGAAAGAAAAACACGACCCAAACGTCATGTTTTTCTTTCCCGTTCACATTCTTTTTGTGTGCAACACAATTATATTGATGCTGCAATTACGTGTTCTACTCGCTGATGCACAGCCTCCTTCCCAATTTCCTCGATTTTACGTGCCGACTTCCGCCGCTTGGCAACGGGCGCTCGCGCGTGCGCAGAACGCTTCTCCGAAAAGGTCCATTGTCCATTTAACTGGTAGGAATGTATGTTTGTGAAAAGAGGTGTTCCTATGGTTTTCTTTCTCCTTTTCGTTCGCTTTTTTTCCCTATTTAACCAGGTTTTGAAAAAATAAAATTTCAGTTGTGTTTGAGACTTTTGAGTGTATGTGTTGTTACCTGCAGTCTCGGAATTTTTTAATCACATTATTTTGTACATATTCTGTTGAATTCATATGATTTTAAAATATCTAGATTTGAACTTTCTGGTGATGTCTGGATAATTAATTTATTTTAAATATTTCTCACGTAAAAACTTGCCAAACTGCTGAAAATAGTCAAACGAACACAGCTTAACATTTTTAGACTATTATTTCAAAATATATTTTCCCATTCCTTATGACTAACTAAATTTACTTAGAGGGTGTCACAAAGGAGTGCTGCAAAGCTAGCTACTATCGTATGTTGTCTATAAATTGCGATTCGTCATGAGACTCACGACGCAGCACATTGTGAATACGACAGCAAAAGTTTGACTAAACACTTTATTATATGGATTCAATTTTTCCCGCCAAATCTAAAGGGTGACCCGAATTGGTGATAGGTAGTGACGTATGTTTTCGCTGATCTTAGCGGAGAAACTGAATTGGTGCATAGGTCACGTGACGTCACTTTTGTCGCTAAATTAAAAAAAATGGTCACGTGACGTAAAGTTTCTGCTAAATTTAGCGAGGAACCTGAATTAGTGCATAGGTTGTTTTGACGTAAATTTTGCAGTAAATTTAGTGGGGAACCTGAATTTGGCTTTCGGTCCGTGACGTCGGGCCACGTGACATCAATTTTTCCGGAAAATTAAAAGAGGAAACTGAATTTTCGCATAGACTACGTGACCTGTAGAGTCACGTGACTAATTCGAGGCAAGATAGACAGTAATCTCTGATGGGTAGCTTAAAGTCTTGGGGTTTTGAGAAATTAAAAAAAATATCCAGATATCAAACATGCGAATCCAAAGTGTGGGAGAAACTAAAGTATTCACCTGGTCCACTTCATTAGGAACCGTGCGGATCTAATTCGAGCCCCGACGAGGGCGCCCCTAGCGGAAACGGGTCCGCCGCATCGGGGAGCTTCTGCCGGTCACTGCGTTGGTTGTGCGTTGTAGCGGGTTACCGCTGTAATTTCTGAGATGGCTATTCCGCACCGATAAAGCCACAACAATTGCTGCGTGGTCGGCTGGAACAGTATGTAGAAGGGCGCTCCACACGAAGTTTTCGCGCTTCCTTCGAAGCCGTACGAGGCGGAGTGCCGCGCGACCTGGGTGCGACGTTGTGCGTCGATGCAAATAAGTGGCATTTCTTACCTTGCAGTTCGCGTTTTGCTTTAAGCCGCTGACAAATAATACAATTAACTTTTTTGTATCCTAGCGACGATGGAACAGCATGGACACCTACGGCAGACCCTAAAATATGCAGCAAATACTTCACCGGAATCGAGAAGCGGAATGCTGTCGCCCACCCTTGGATGTTTCCATCGTGGAACGGCACGAAAACAATCACCCAGTTATTTTTAAGCTGATCCAGAAAGTAATAAACGTACTGTACGTAATTAGCGCAGTCCACTCAACGCCAGCCGAAAGCTTTCTCACCTAATTACGCAAGGCTCGAAGTTTTCTTGCAGGCGCGCTCAATTTTGTCTGCGGAGTACGGCGCGCCGTGACATCCACTTGTCCGTCGAAACGGACCTCCTTCACGTCGTGCATTCGGCCAGATTCACGAGGGAGTTTTCACTTCGTCATATTGGCACCACGGAAGAAGCTTTCTGGATTCGTAACCGGTCGTAATCACCACAGGGACACTGTCCGCTGTGCTGTTTGTCGCCTTTACTTCCGATGATCCTGTGCCGGCGGCACCGGCTACCGATGAAACTTCCGCATTCGTAACTGCGTTAAATCCCGTCATAATCACCACGGGGATACTGTCCGCTCGTGCTGTTCGTCTCCATTGCTCACCGGTGATTCTGCGCCGGTTTCCGCTAGGTGGCAGCAAACAATAGGCGACCGCCGCGACGTGGTCGGCATGCTCGCTTCCTATAATGAATAACTCAAAAACAAAGAAAGCAAAGCAAAAAAAAAAGCCGGCCTCGATTGCCGGTTTTTTTTTTTATTTCAAGGATGCTTATAGAACATTTGTTTGCTCAAAATTTAAAGAGAAAAAGAAAAACTCCAGAACCGTGTTGAATTTATATGATCACCCACATTCGTTAGATGGGAAAATGACCGTCATAACAAGCAGGATAAATAAATAACTTGTTTTATTCACTTTTGTCACTGTTTAATAGTCCTGTTGAAATTGCAGCTCTAATGGAGGTCATAACAAGTTATTGCGAGATATTTCTCTGAAAGGAGAGTAACGCGAAGTTGGTTCGCGTTTTTTTAATAAAGATTCCCTCGCATGAATGCAATATTGAAATTTCTCGAATGCTTACGGCTCTTATATTGAGTTAACCATATAAATAGAAGTTTTAAAACCAACTATGCTGCTCCTTTAAAATTCAGGATACCAACTTTGGCAGAAAATCATTTTGGAATCATTTCATCTTATTCGGTATATTGTCAGCGGCCGATTTACAGTTCGATAAAATACCTTCTTCCTGAAATTTTTTTCTTCATTATAGGACTCGGAGAAAGAAGGCTTGTGTACCCGCGTTTAATAGAGCCTCGGAGTTCCGGTAATGAATTGACGCTCTTCATCAATGAGAAAATCATATTATCTCTGGAACCAGTCGACATTTTTCCGGATAAGTTTTTGTTACAGTTCAATGAAGGGGATATCTCAGTAAACCAATACGTAAGAGTCTTTTTATGATTTTTCTTTTCATTATCTCACCACAGATATAAAAATATAGGATAGAAGTGTTGTTTCATGATGGTTTTTTCACATTTCAGATTAAGGGTGCGGAACTTAGAAAACTGGTATATCACGATAAGCATCAAAGGGCGGTTGTTTCTCTTAAAAGAGATAACGGACTGCACGTGGTAATTTGTATTTGCTTGCATTTGTTATGTATTGATATAACTACCAATAACAGGCCTCCCAACGAATGTGCCAATTTTTTTGACATCCTGTATAGGTACATGCAATCGAACGTTCAGCCAAATGATAAAATAATACTGGCGGGAGATTTCAATATGCCTGAAATTACTTGGCCCGAACCTCAAGACCCCTTAGCATATGCCTTGGCGGAACAAATCCCATGTGCGATATTTGCTTTGGTTATGAGTTGACCCAGATTGTGTCAGACTTTACACGTACACAGGCTTCCTCGCAAAGTGTCCTTGACCTGATATTCGTGAGCGGCTACTTTCTAAAAGAACTAGACGTGAACATCGTTGACGGAATATCTGACCATGACATCGTGGTAGCCTCGCTTAGTCTAGATACGGTTCCTAAAAATTCCAGCAAGGTTATTCAAGTTTTAGACTTAAATCGGGCTGATGATGTAGCCATCCTGGATTGTTTCGATTTTCACTTTGACCCTTTTATGAACTTTTCTTACGATCAGATAGTTCCACAAATTACCTTTTGGAATTCCTTCAAGTCAATAATTTCCCATTGTATGAATACCCATATTCCGACTAAAATTAAAAGAACCGCTAAGCGAAATCCTTGGATAACGCGTGAAATTATACATATCAAGCGAAAAATTAACAGACTCCAAAAACAAACAAAGATTAGGAAAAGTGCATCGAAGAAAGAACAAATCCCAAACTTAACTAAAGAACTGGGGAGCAAAATAAAGTGTGCTAAAAAGAAGTTTTACAACGAAACTCTTTATTCCTTCATCAGAACAGCACCAGATAAATTTTGGAGGTACCTAAATTCGCGCGCGAAAGTAATAAACGATACAGTAATCGTCAATGGCCAGGACAAGGCTAACAACTTCAATGACTATTTTCTTTAAGTCTTTACACGCGACAACGGCGTTGTAGCCACCCTAGCATGAATAGGCAATTACAAAATACCGTGGGCAACATAACAATATCTGCAGGCCGGCGTACTCTGTCTTCTCCTTAATCTTGACCCTAAAAAAGCACCGTGCTAGATAACATTACGAACGCATTTCTGATAAGGTACGCAGAATGGATATCGAAATACTTATCACTAATATATGGAAATCGCTGCAAGAATCAAAAATTCCACCCGACTGGAAAGCAAGCTAAAGTTATTCCAATTCATAAATCGGGCAGCAGAAGAGCATTTCAAACTATAGGCCAATTTCACTTACATCAACATGTTGCAAATTATTGGAACATGTTATCCTAAAGCATATCACTGATTTCGTCGAAGAAAACAACTGTTTTAGGTGTATGTCAGCACGGTTTTCGATCCGGATTGTCAACCGTCACTCAGTTAATTGAAAGCGTGCACGACTTTTCCTCGGTTATAAATCGAAGAAGCCAAAGTGGATGTCATCTTTCTTAGACCTGTCAAAAGCGTTTGACAGAGTCTCCCACAATAAACTAATTTTCAAGTTAACGAAAATCCTAGGCGACGGACAAGTTGTAAATTGGATTAAGGACTACCTCTCTGGACGATCTCAATTCGTGCAAATTAACAGAAATAGCTCAGCTAATAAGGCCGTGTGTTCAGGAGTACCTCAGGGTTCAGTACTTTCCCCTCTTCTCCTCCTGCTCTATATTAATGATATAACTGATAACATCGACATTAATGTTAGACTCTTTGCTGACGATCGTATAATATATTCTGAAATAACAAATTCTTCGGACCACTTAAAATTACAAAGCGCGCTAGACAAGATCTCGGACTGGTGTAAAGAATGGCATATGCTTATTAACACAGACCAAACAGTAGCCATGTCCATAAGTAAGAAGAAAAACATATTCAATCATTCTTATAAGATAAACGGAAACACTATACAAAACGTGCACGATTCAAGTAGCTGGGTGTCCTGTTCACGAGTGATCTGGACTGGGGCATGCACATAGACGCAGTGACCAAAGAGCGCTGAAATTGTGGTGCATAAGAAGGCGACTAAAATACGCTTCCCGCGATACCAAACTGTTGGCCTACACGACACTTATTCGGCCTGTGCTTGAATATGCCAGCCTGTTTGGTTCCCTTCACAAAAACCAACATACAAAGTTGGCAAAGTGCAGAAGCTCGCTGTAAGGTTTATTACTAATAAGTTTCGGCACGCGTGACTCAATATCTGAGCTGTGTAGAGTGCTCGGCGTGCAGCCATTAGAAAAAAGGCTAAGCTCACGAGATTTTCATGATTGAATTTGCATAAAAAAATCTAATTACATGGACATACGCATTAGTGAATCTACAAGGCACCGTCATTCTATGTACATAAAGAGCCGTCTGTCAGAAACGATTGCTTCAAGTATAGTTTTTTTCCTAGAGCGATTACGGAGTGGAATGCTCTGCCAAGTGGCACTGTCACCTAACCTCAGTTAATGAGTTTGTTAAAAACGTCGAGAGCATAGTACTTTGCCACACGTCGTAAGTGTTGAACAATCACGATGTTTATCTGGTGTTCTACTCCCACCCTCAGAGTCCATTCCCATCATTTTTTCGCTTGTTATGTTGGCGTTAATTTGCATAAGTACTTGAGCACTTCGAATGCTGTGTCATTAACCGTCTTGTCAGCAAGTCATATAATAGCAGCATTGTTTTTTTCCTTGTGTTTTTTGTCGCAGCTTGTATTATACTTCGTTTCACCTTCCGTCCAGACGCAGCGGATGCTACGAGGAACGGGACCAATCAAGCAGCGTCAAAAGTGCAAATCACTAGGCTTGTTCTGTTTATGATTGGTTCAGCGATGAAAAACACAGACAGAAACATTACGAACACCATGACGGTGCCCTTTTGACGCTCTCTGATTCGTCATATAATCTCGTAGCATCGGCTGCGTCTGGACGGAAGGGTGAAACGAAGTATGTAATATCTGCCGCCGTTCTTTTTTTTTCTTCTTTTTCAATTCTGTATTGTTGTGTGCATGTATTTGATTTTCTGCATTGTAATACCCACTCCTGTAAAAGCCCTGTCTAGGGCTGACAGTATCAATAAATAAATAAATAAATAATTAAAGCTAATGTACCAAATAGCCAACAACTTGACTAAAATAGAAAAATCGAAGTACCTTATTCCCCACGATGGAAGAGAAACCCGTTCAAACCATAGGAAATTATTCAGAGAGTTCCAACCTCAAAATAATTGTTTTAAATTTTCATTTTTCCGCTAGCAGTCCAGGAATAGAACGGTTTGCCCGGACACGTTGTCCGCGCTAGCTCGCTAAAACAGTTCATGGATGATGTCGAAGCGCTCATGATGTGAAAATACCATGTCTCATCCACTCCGTTTGTTTCATATATTTTACCCTCTGTATAATTGTTTGTTCTGCACTATGGTTATGCATCTGTGTTTTGTACCACCCTACTAAAATCCTCCGATGAGGATTAGTAGTGTTCATAAATAAAATAAAATAAAAAATAACAACTACTGCGATGTCTGTGCTTCCTCCAGGTGCGTCAAATTGATGAAAAAAGACATATACAAAAATCTCTCTCAGAGTGTGCAACTTACTTTAAAATTTCTTGAATATAACTTCAAGCGTGGGAGAGATAAAATGAATTTGGTTGACACGAGACATCATGCTATATAACATACAATATAATCAACCCGTCTTAATACATATCCATGAGTAGATTTTGTAGCACTAAGAATGCATTTGTACACACCTTCCCTGTAAACAGTAAAAGTACTAATACTTTTAAAATATAGGAACAAAGGCCAAAATAGCGGGGGAATGTAATATGTTCTGTGTATCATCTGTCACGAACGTTTTGGGTTCGCAGTTATTATACAAAAAGACATTATTTTATCGATATTATGAATGGATGTGTCTAGAGTGCCAAATTGCAAGCGTTGGTACAAATTGCGTTCAGGAAACAAGAGAGACAGGAAATCAGGCAGTGACAACAAATTTAATACCCTTTCTTAATAATATTGTAAAATAAAATAGCCTCCTACTAATTAGTTGTGCAAATACACTATGGAACTGTTAGTCACTCGCTGCTCATTTTTAAATTGATGATGAATCGTAACTCTGGCCCCAAAGTATGCCAAATTTCAATTAAAAATTAAATAATTTAAGGAACATAATGCTTTCATTATATAGCAGCACCCACTACTCGCTCAACAATTTTAGCAACGTTTACCTTAAAAAACAGATATCAAATGGATATACTTCTGGGCCTATTCTGTATGGAAAATGGGCACACTTTCGTAATTAATGTAGCGGAGGCACCCAGAATGATGAATATTGCGTAACCAAACCTGTCAAGGCTAAATGCAAAATGGAAAAATCCAATAATGCAATAAAAAGCCAAAGAAGTCATTCACTTCGGACAAACAGTAAACATTGTAATGCATACATCTTAAAAATATTATATGTTTGAAGTTTTTGTTTCGACCTTATCAGTATGAGCATCGTTATAGTCAATACAAATTTCGACGTAAACCCGTCCGTTGCGGCGCACCGGCAGGTGGCAACGCGCTAGCGAGAAAACAACTAGCAAAGTGACGTCATCAGCGGGGTTAGACAACACCGCCTAGAAGACAAGGGTAGTACAGACATTTTTGCGTCCCCAGCGAAGGCCAAGGCTGGACACATATTGGAAACGAGTGCTGTGCAAACGCTCGACGTCGAGTCGAAGTTTGGGCCGAATGTTAACGCAATCGTCGCGTGCAATCTCTGAATAGCATCGGGCTTCGCTGATTACGACATCTCTATCAGCCCTACGGTTTTGTTATCCTAGGAGGTGTTGAGTTAGATAACCCTTGCTCGCCACTAAGCTAGCTTGGGGAGGCCGTCGATGAAGTCGAGGACGCTCCGGACAGACAACAGATAGTGGAGAAGATCGCCGCATACCCGGCGGCAATCGCTGCACTTATTTTTCAAAAAGAAATGCGGTTTACGTTTACCTCTGCCCAAGATAAGTGCCTAACTGAATTCAGGTGACAAAAAGCTACATAAGTCCGCTCCAAACTTAGATTTAGCGAAAGTGCTTCAGCTTCCTTTTAGATCTTAGCAATACAGACACTAAACGCTAGAAGGAACTTCATGGAAGCAAAAGAAACCCAGTCCTCATTCACCTAGTGAACGTGGAATTAAAATTTCGCACAGAATGACACATGAATCCCAGCTAATCTAAGCTAAAACCTAGAAGTTGAAAAAATAAAACAAGGGCTTATTTAGGATATCCCTTAATTTAGAAAAGGTTCGTGGATAACGTCGCAAGAGTCATTTGCATATTTGTTTATTTTAAACATAAATTTTATGACTCGTTAGTTAAGCTGATCTATCAACACGCGAACAATCTAGAAATGTATCTATACGAGAACAGCGTACACTAGTACAATGTATATAATTCCACAACTTAAATGATGACTATCCTCCCCTTCGTAGGAAGGAATAATCAGCGAATCACTACGAATAAGACCAGCCACCCTATTGGAGCGATCGAATGACGAATTCATTGCTCATGAAATTTTCGAGGTTCAAGAATCTTTTCCAAATACAGATGGGGACGGTGAGTAAGCCTTTCATGTAAATTTTATATTCGCGCACGTGCGTAATTTTATCATAAATAAAGCGAACGATTTACCAGACCTCAGATTCATGGAACTTCCGATATGCTAAAGTGTTAATCTTTAAAAACGCGCAGCTTTTCCAGTACCGGAGCGTGATCTGCCTGTTAAACTCATCACGCAGAGGAACTCACCCAGTAAAGTACTTGTGAATCTTTGTCAAAATGAATATTGCTTTATGAACTAACATATTGGAACATTCCATTTCCAACCAGGTAAAATGTCCGTAAATGTTTACCCCGAAATGGCAATTATAGCGGACACCAACATGTATGAAAACTATAAACAACCAATGGATGTAGCGCTTTACGCTGCCGTTTTGGTAACTGCAGTAAGTAGTAAATATCTCTGTAATTTCAATCTGAACTTCGTGGAACTGGTTATGGTACCGTAGAAACTTTTATGGTGTCATATAGGCTATTTGTAGAATGGTAAGAGTTTAGGAATACCTACGAGACGCAAAAAATGGCTAGTAGCCTGCATAAAATTACGTTTGTCTAATGTTTATCTCAAGTTCTAATCAGTTAACTATATTGTTTTGCTGATAACAATTTACATTTAAATTTGTTTGTTTCGTTTTGTCATAGTTACGGCGCTATTTGTGCTAGACAGTTTACTGTTTCTCAGGATCGTTTTCGACTATTATACAGAAAGACAATTATTTTTACAAATCAAAGCTATAGTTGATTTGCATCGCAGTTTGGATAATCAAAGCCAGAGATCGTCGCGCCTGCTCAAAATTTCTTCACCTCATGGAGACAGATGCCGAGCATAGCATCTCTTGTTCTCGAATCCCAGTCCCCGTGCCTTGTGATACTTCATCCCTCCATCCTGAAATTATATTTGTCAGTTATACCTTGAAACAGGTTTACTCGTTCAATTGACTCATTGCGGTGGCTATTGGATACGCTCAGCTTCATTACGCAAGTACCTCTTTTGTAGCTGCATTAAGATAACCTGATTGGTTTCATGTTTGTTTCTGTAATTTCCATCTCAGTGGTCCATGGTAATATAACACCACGTCAAGAATAACAGGAGCGTTGCTGGTTCTATGTTATGAAGATTCGAATGGTGTCACAATGATCGCGTGTGAACCCCTAGGGCCTCTAAACTCGTCAAACACAAACGTTTTGGCCGAAGTTGGCGGAGCGCACCGATAGGCCCATCATGATGATGACTTCGAGACTTTTTTCGCCGACGTCCAATCTTGCGCTCGCGTACGCTAGCTCAAACTTTGTGTTTGACGAGTTTAGGGCCCTAGCACTTAAGTTACCTTACAAATACTAAAAGAACCAACGGTTTGCTACACTCCGTTTCACTTACGTCCGACCGCAGCCGACGCTGATATGCGGAATAGTCAATCAAGCGGCGTTAAAGTGCATCGTCACGCCTTTAAAAAGCTGTGTTGCTTTTCTGTTGAACGCCTGTTAAACACGTCATCAGGGGATGTAAATGGTCAACAGCTTTTTCATCTGACTTTCTTTAGCTTGTCTGTAGACTTTCTTTTGAATGTTGGCTCTACTTTTTAATAACAAGTCAACAGACTTTCTGTCGCCTCCAAGATGCTTATTTTGTAGCTTTTCAATTGAAAAGCTACAGCATTTCAGTACAAAAACTACAGCCATTTAAAAAGAAAAAAAAGCTTTGCATCTTAGCAATTCATTAAACAAAGTTCTGAAGGCTAGATAGCTTTCACTCCGCTCCAAACTGGCTGCCGTGAAATACTGTAAAAATAAAAAATGCGATTTTTTAATTGTTTGTTTTTAGGAGATGAAGTCCTGGTGGTATTCAAACGCACTAAATACATCCTCAAACACATTGGAAACAAACACAAACACCATGAAGCACTCAACACCTGAATCGTACTCCATAGACTGCTTCAGAGCATTATATATCTTATATTTTTAAGGTAATCATTTGGCCGGTGACCACCTCCGCACTTATTAAGGTTCCAAGATTCGGATCTCCTTCTCGGGAGTCTATCAAGGGAAAACAGTGTTTCGAAGTTCGTTGACATATATCTCTTCCTAAAAGCATCGGTACAACTTATATTAATTCAGCGCACTCACTAGAGCCAGATCCACGAGAATGGCTCCCAGTAGAAATGGTATGGGTTCTCTGCATAGCAACCAATCAGATGCGAAGTGAGTCGCGTGCCAGTTGCTCCACGTTGTGATCAGTATTTTTTTTTGCTTGTTGATTAATTTAAAAGGATCAATTAGTCGCCACAGTCACTTACAAAAAGACAGACAAGAACGACATGGCGTGCTTTTTGAACGCGTGGTCCTCCAGCACGCGCCCCATGTCTTCGGTCGTGCTTTGACTGCGCACACGCGCTCGACGTGCGCGAGACGCCGAAGCGTTGTCGAGGGCAGAAGGCTAGCGCTGGAGGCGGGACAACTGAAGCTGCTGCCTACCATTCTCCCCATGTCAGGCTATTGAAAAACTTGGTGACTTTTCACGTCTAGTCGAGGTGTACTATCTTCAACAAAACGTCTACAGAAAGTATATAGCTTTTTTATTGACACTGGCTGAAGAGAGCCATCTGAACATTTTCAACCTAAGGTAAACAGATCGGCTGCAGTCTTTCTGATGATGCTGTCAGCAGGAAGTCATCGAGAACAATAATCAGCGCAAAGTTAATAGAAAGCTCAGCAGCTTTTCTTTTGACTCGGGCTGAAGAAAATCGCCAAAAGCGTTTCCACACAATATCAACAAACTGTCTGTTGACTATGTCAACTTGAAGTCATAGTCAAAAGAAAGTATTCAGAGTCAACAAAAAGTCAACGCGCTTTCAATAAAGGCAGAAATCATATTTATAGGGGCGATGCTCCCTTTCTTTGTGGGGTTTGATATCATTGGCTAAGCCTATGCGCGCAAAAAAAAACCACATCATCGTCTCGGTAGAGACCGATTGCCTTAGTCAGTGATAGAAAACTCACAGAGATGACGAGCGTCATGACGATAGGCATTTGGCACTGCTCGGCTGGCTCCACTGGATCTTAGTATCGCTGCAGTCCAGCGGCTCTGTTATACTCCGACGTAACCGCGCGCCAGCGAACGCTGGCCGAAGTCGGCTACGTCACGTCAGTCACGCCGCGCCCGTCAGAAAATTCGCCCTCTCTATACTCCGGCAGCCCGGGCGGCTTCCGCGGTGCGCGTCGGTGGGCCGCCAGCGCGGCGCATGCGCAGAATCTGACTACGAGGCGCTTTCCTGCGAGAGTACGCCTACTGGTTCCTTTTCGTTTCGAATAGCAGACGAAAATTCTCGCGCTTCTTGACCCCAAGTTTGAGCGATAACGTGGACGTACCTTGCACGACGAAAACTCGCGCTTGCACTGTTGGTGCACCGCCTGCGCCGCAAGCGTAGGCGGTCAATGTACATACGGTACATCTTTGACAAGCGCACGGTCTACGGTACTCAAGCTTCCTGCGTGTCGTAGACACACGGGTGAGGACGAATTCCCTCGATCAGCTTCTCGACGACCGAGTCCGATTCTTCGCACCTGACGCCACACGAGTGGGGCTCCTGTCGTCTGCTATTGCTCGTATTCGCCGCGCTTCCCGCGCGAGGGCTGCCGGGAGCCAGCGCATGATGCATCCTGGTCCGGCGTCGCTGGCGCGGCCGGCGCGGAATACGGCATGCTCCATTTTGGCGTCGAGGCGGTCAGGCCATAGAGTAATATACACAAGGTAAAGAGCGGACACTGCCAGTAGGCCCCAGCGGCCCAGATAGACCGGTGACAGCTAGCGCTCCTAGCAGGCGGCATTAAGCATAATCTGGTTCCGGTTCCGGTCAAGTTAGTTTCGGTCTCGGTTTGGGCATTTCTGCTCCGGTTCTCCGGTACCCTTCTACTTCTCTTTTTTTCCCTCTCTTCCCCCCCCCCTCCCTCCTCGCTAGGCTCTCGGGAGCTACTCGACCCCCGGAGCCGCTTCTTTTTTTTTAACGTTGACGCAGTTTTATTTTTGCTTTTACGACAGAATCCGTGCAAAATGTGTGAGACAAAATTTCTACTTCACATTATAGAGGTGTATATTTTGCTTGTTCGCTTTTTCTACTGTTAAACATTGAAGTTACACAATCTCCACATTGACTCCTGACTGGTGGAGCATTTTGGGGTCAACAACAGAAAGTGATTCGAAAACATTTTATTGGACCACATTCGTATATACATGATTTACTTCAGGCGCTCTGTATGTTTTATAACAAAAATATACAAAAATAAATATGAAGGATTTAGGGATATCGTACACTTTGTAATAGATTTTTAGTGGAACCAAGTTAACAAAAACTTTCCACAGGGAACATGCCGAGTGATCCATTCGCTTTCACGACGACTAGGGCACAGAAAGCAAGTGCAGAAATAAATAAAACATCGCTATCATTACCAGTTATAAGCGTTATAATAAGAAAACAAAGCATACAGTGGAGAGTACAAAATCCAAGTTCCCGGATAATATAAAACACACGAATTGGCATAGCCTGAAACACACTGTGGAGAGCCATTACCAAACAATGAGAACTCTATTTAGAATCTGACAAGATTCAACGTCTCCTAAACATTCCACGAAATACATTTGATCAGAAAGGAAGTATGGCGTAAAAAGCGTCTAAAAACCTATAGACAGTGGATACAAACGTGGATGCATTTTCTTTCGAATCTATAGCCTCTTACATTATGTTTTATCGACATTTTGTAGAAAGTGGATAAATACTTTTGCAAGGGGGCCGTGATACATATATTTGTTGGAAATAACTGAAATAAATGTTTGGAGTGCAATGTGCACCGCTCAATTAGTAAGTCACTTTCTGTTTTTGATTTGACAACCGCCTCCATTAATACACCTATTAGAACTTAAACTTGTCTAGTTGCTTACCAGCAACTGGAGAGTACAACCAGACTTTGTCCAAGTTCTGGTTAAAAAATCGAACATGCTAACACAAGCGTATTCTGCAAAACATTTTTAAAAACCATTTGTGGCACTCTGAGCAAAGTTAAGTACCCAGTCCTGAAGTGTGTGATACAAGGCAGCACACACTCCTCGAACATGCGCCACACTCTATTTTACGGCAAGAAAGTGATTTTCTAGTTTCTGAATGAAATTAAATGCAACCTGTGATAGTACTACTAGGTTTGCAGAAGAGTTTTCCAGGCACATGGTATGCTTTCACTGCATGAAAGTATTGGCGAGGCCTGTTCAAGTTGTCAGACTCATCTTTCAGCAGCCGAGAACAGCCACAACTGTGGGTTGTCTGTTCAAGGAAATGCTTAATCAAATAGCTCCAACGTAATAAGTGGACGAGTCATCAATTATGTTAGACCAGAGGGGCTATGTTCGACAAATGTTCGTTTCTCCCAAAGAAACGTGAAGTGACGGACTCGAGCAATATCGCGTCTGATTGGTTAGAGGCTCAAGTGACGAAAAGTTCCTCTGCGTCATTTCTGAGCCTCTAGTAATCGGACGCGATATCGTCACTTCTGTCACTTCCGGTTTCTTTTAAGAGAAATTAAATATTTGTCGAACATATATCCCTGATGTCTGATGTCAGCCCATAAATATCCTCTAGACATTCCACATTGTCTCGCATTTGAACTTTCATGGTGCAAAAATATTGGCAACTCCTTGAAAATGTCAGCCTTGTCATCCTCTACGTTTCCACTGTTCGACAGCTTGAACAGTTTCTTTATCCGTATGTATTTTAGTCCTGAGGTGAACTGATACATTTAGGTTTAGTGTTGTATCCACAGGAAAACATATAGTCCAGACATGCTCTCCTGTGGGTCTTGCTGCAGGCGTCGTGCAAGTAAGACCTTAAAGTCATTGCTGTTTCGAACTCTCCTCCCAGATCATGAGGACACTCTTTATAGTAACTTACCACCCTATGATGGTTTGGCAGCTACCTCCTACTTTGGAACTTCCAATGCTGAAGGAAATCCGAGTACCTCAGATTCTCCTTTCAGAATGGCATGACGGAACTTCTGCCGTATCTTCTTGAATTGTGAGCTATTTAGACAGTCCAAAAGACTGTCCATCCTATTGCAGAAAAAGTCTGTAGCCATGGCTGCCTCACGAAGCTCCTTGGCATAAACAAGAATAGGACTGCGAGTCCTATTCCTTGTTTACTGCCTGAGGTACCTGTACGTCACGCTTTAGTTTCATGTTACTCAAAGGGTTTTGAAAAATGTGTCTCTCAGTAAGTTTCGGAGCCAATCGCGACCTCATCTCATAGGTAGACTGATAAAGTTCAACAATATGGGACTGTTCAATGACCTCATTTTCAATGCAAAATTAGTGTGCTTGGAGATTGTTTCTGGTTGTTTTGATGAGTTGCGGAACATCAAAGGTAAGGTAAACATGTTCGTTGTCAACTTCAAAAATGGCTTATTAACAGACACACCAAGTTGGTTGGCCAAGCTTACGTTTGAAGCCCCGTGATCACAGACCACAGCCTTTACTGTGAAGCCAACAGTCTTGCTCCCGCAACAGAGAGGAATGAGGAGACTGCAGATAAAAGAAGACGATGTTGAGCTGTGCACGGCAGTGTATGCAAGGGGATGAACCTACCTCCTGGAAAGTCCAAGAGCACAACAACTAAGGCTCTATCAGCAACACCGTTCAACACCGTCATCTGTAAATCCATAGACAATGTCGTGCAGGGTCATAAGTCAAGTTCTTTTACAAAACAATATCATCGCTAATTGAGGTTCACACACGATTGCAGCCTGACAGCCCGACGGAAACCACAAAGCGAGAAGTTCAATCCGCTCGGCTCCACAAATTCACGACGAGCATGCGAGCACGCGGGTGGTAATGCCGTCACCTTGTTTGATGGAAAGCCGACCGAACACGCTGCAGCAGAAAGTACAGACGGACGGCACGCACGGCACGGAAGAACGACGCACGAAGAGCAGAGGCCACTGCAGAATGATGCTGAGGCGACGGCGTGCAGGCAAGCAGGCGGGCAGGCCCACGGCAGGCAAACGGCAGCCATGGCAGGCGCCATTCATCACGTGGTTTTTGTGAGGTATTAAATTAAATCGATTTAGTCGTTTTAAGTACTGTACATAATTCTAAAGTATGACAATTTAAAATATAAATACTTCTCGAAGAAAGAGTTCTAACTAATTTTTAAGCCAATTACAGAAAAGCGCCACGTAGCGGTGGGCATTAAACGCACTATCTGGGCCGCGAATCGGCTTCAGTGTCCTCCTTTACGTTTACTATATTACTCTATGGTCAGGCTGCGTCGAACGCCGCCGGTCGCGTCGGTTACGCCACGACGCCGGAGTATAGAGCGTCGGGTTTTCGCCGACGTGACGTCGCTGTGACGCGCTCGCACGCGCGCACGCGTTACGTCGGAGTATAACAGAGCCTTAACTGAATGTGAAACGGCGAGTAGACTGCCGCCGAAGAAGCGAATAACTTCATGCTGCCACCCAGGGCCCGACCTCAACATAAAAAGAGAACGCTGTGGCAGCCTACCTTTGTTTATACACCGCGACAAGGAGGAAGGGAAAAATACACGGAGAGCAGGTTAGACCAATCATCAAACGCAGAAGCTGAGGACACCACATTGACGTGCGGGCAGACACCCTGTTATAGAAGCATCCTTATGTCCGATATGCCGTGAGAGTAAGGTAATGCGAAAAAGCTTAGCGAACGAGCATTCAAAATTAAAATATTGTTGCTTGCGTTTCACACCTTTATAGAAATGCTCGATTTTGATCCCGAGCACTACCCAAGAACTTGGCTATGCATTCAAACACCTCAAAAATATTTTACAGCCACGCCTTGTAACATTTATGGTCGGGTTCTCAACTCGATTTCTTATAAACGGACAGTTTGTATCTCGTGAGAAATGCAGGAGATCGCACTATGCTAACACATTCGTACCCTATTCTACGAAGGGCGATGGGAACGCGAATCCTGTTGTGGTTTGCTTTGCATTAGTCTTGCACAGATTGACTTGATACTTATCTTGTGCCTCGACAGCGGGAACATCGCTGTGCCGAGCACCAATTCACTCCAGCAGGCGCTGCCAGTGGGGGTGAAACGCGAAGCACGCGTCTCTTGAAGTCGCACACCACACCTAGATAGTCAAGAAAGAATTAAGAACCTTAATTAATTTTTTACGTTTATCTTCAGGTAAACATTCGGTTCTCCACCATGCAAAACCCAAGAGTTACCATAAAACTGTGTGCCGTTCTAATCATACAGGTGAGTAGCACTGATTAACCGGTGCAATGCTTATCTCCCAGGCGAAATTTACATTGTCGCAGCGCTGCGGACGGAAGCGCTGAGTACGATATGAAGCATGGAACACACGACAGTAAAACTGGGGACCGCGCGGCACTCGCCACTCGCCTCCAGGTCACAGGTCCACCGCTCGGCATTATCTGTATCGACCAGGGGCTCTATCTGGGGCCCTAATCTGGACACTTGGCGAGAAAGTCGGCGAGAAATCTGGCGGCCGTGATTGCCCAACGCCTCACTTGACCTTCGCGCCGACCAATCATAGCCATCGGATTTCTCGCCGACGTTTTCGCCAAGTGTGCAGATTAGGGCCCCTGGACACTTACGCGAGATGCAGTAAGCACCCTTTTCGGCTCGTCACTACATACACACAACGTATAACGAAACAATTACGATTTTGTTAGCAAGGGAAGCGAGCGAAAACGCCGCAACGGTGAAGTCAAGTGAACGCAGGTCGACGTACGCCGAACGCCGTGCCACCTCACTGCGTGCATTTGTTGGCAACCTCTAGAACAGCCACTGAGACTACGGCTCCAGCACTAATCTCTATTGTAGTTGTCTGGATCGCGGATCGGGAGCCCGTCGGTGTCGCCCCCGGCGGCCATTGCTTGATACCAGGCAATACACGCAAGTATATGCGAGAAACGCACAAAAGTAAGAATATTGAAGCATGTACGCTGTGCTTGGAGGCGAGTATTTTTACGGTGTACTGCGATCCTGATGTCGGGTGTTTGGAGATGGACTCGGTATTTGTCAAACGTTCGTACACCGAATAAAGAAAAAAAAACTTACCGGAGCACTTACTGCTATCGTAGTGGAGCAAACAAAGGAACTTGCCGTCAAGTAGACCGTCCTCGGGGAAGCCCAGAAGTTGATGAATGACAAAAACGTTCCCTCTCGACAGCGGCTTTTCCGGAGGGAGCGGATTCCGCATAGCAAACTCTTCGAGCTTGTCGTCTGCTAAACCCAACTCAACGAAACATCCACCAACTCCACGATAACTTTAGGTAACTCTCACCTCATTGAGCTGCACTACAGCAAAGCCACTCTCGACCACAAAATATTTATTTATAAGAACGGAGAGGGCTGTCAGTTTTAATGGTTGTAAGCAAGCTATTTGACGGGCTTATCGAAAGCTTCCAAAAGTTTTCAATGCCGACAACAGCTTAGAAACGGGGGAAACGGCACTTTTTCTCGTTCTTCCCACATAGTCCCATGCATTGGCTGGTGTCAATAAATGGCCGCCGGGGACGAAACTCGGCCCCAGCTGCCGTGGCCGTGGTCCGCTATTCAGCCTACTACAATAGAGATCATTGGGCTCCAGTTTTATAAGATCCTTGTTCCCGTGGCCTATGTCCTCACCGTCGACGTAGCAAGATATGGATGTTTCCGTTTGAACGCATTTTCGTAAGGCGAGGTTAGTCATATACTGCGTTTGCCTGATTGCAAATAGCGCTCGGAAAAGCAAGGGTATTAAAAAACTGGAGTGCTAGTCTCAGTGGCTGTTCTCGAGGTTGCAGACATATGAACGCAGTAAGCTCTCACGGCGTTCGGGTTGCGTCGATTTGCGTTCCCGTTCCCCTACCAGCAAAATTGTAATTGTTGGTTTATTCGCCGAGTGTGATATATTGGGACTCAAAGAAAAGGTTACTTACTACACTGGGCGTAAGTCTGGAGCAATCGATGACGCCTTGCGTAATGGCGGTGCCGAGACAATGGACCTTTTTCACATACCGACGGCACCAGGCGGTGGCTGCACGAACTAAAATCGAGGAAGGGACCTACCTGCGCTACCAATCGATAATGGGAGCTACGCTACCAGTTTCTTCGTTCTCTGAGCAGCGGGGCGTGCCCAACGCGCCGTCCAAGTGGGGCATCCGTGGCGTCCACTTAAACGTCGTGTTATTCTTTCCGTCCGCTTTCTTTTTTGCGTAACACAATTATATGTATGCTGCAATTACGTTTGCTACTCGCTGATCTATAGCCTCCTTCCGAATTTCCTCGATTTTTGGTGCCACTTCCGCCACTTGGCATCGGGCGCTCGCGCGTGCGCAGAACGCTTCTCGAAAAGGTCCATTGCAGACGACAGATGCACAACCCGGCGAAACCGAAACCGAAACTAACCATTGAGTCTCCTACTTCCACGTCGCACCTGAGCCACTAGGGGCGCTGCTATTTTGAATATTTCCCATTGCTCCTGGTTCCCCGAGAGGTACTGGGAGAGGAGATAACAGGAAAAAAAAAGGAGAGAAGTCGGCCGCCGAAGCGGTTTGACCAAATGGCCTACGAGGAATGGTGTACTACGCAGAGGTTTCGGCGCTGCAATCGCTCAGCCTAATGCAAACTAGCGGGGCGCTCTGATCTTCCCTAATGAAGTATTTGGCGTGCCTGTTGAATGTTCTATCTGTTCTGCTCCCGGGGCTCCGGAGGTATATCTGCTGTGTGGGGGCGACGTCTGGGGCTCATGTCACATAGTGTATTGGACATTTTCTCTCTCTCTCTCTTTCTCTCTCTCTCTCTCTCTCTCTATATATATATATATATATATATATTGTTAGGCAGGAAGAAGAAGTGAGGCTAAGCCAAAAGGCCCCGCGCATCTCGAGCAGCAGCGGAAACGCTCGAGGTGTGCTCGAGGCTTGCTCCAACGATTCTCCTGGCGACACCATCATAGTCAAATCTCTCTTCATTGTATTAAACCCATCTATTCACCAAGAGCCTGACAGATTGGTGGAGGTCCGTGGCTCCTTACCTCTCGCAATCGACTTCAAGACCTGGAGCTTCGTAGCGGACGCACGGCCCGTCCACTCGCCATGCCCGATGAAGAAGGAAACGCGATCAGGCCCCGGGCTCCCACTGTGACCATCAAACACCGCCAGCGGGACCCTCCGATATTTACGGGATGTCCTGACTCGGACGTGGAGGACTGGCTAAAGAATTATGAACGGGTAAGCCAGCACAACGGGTGGGATGACTCATTTAAGCTCGCCAACGTTGTGTTTGCCCTCAAAGATACTTCCCTTCGGTGGTTCGACAACCATGAAGAAACCATAAATTCATGGGACGGCTTCAAGACAGCTTTTGCCGAGGCTTTCGGTCAACCGGAACACCATAAACTAAAAGCACGAGATGAACTGCTCCGCCGTTACCAATCGACAGCCGAGACATCAACAGCTTATATTGAAGATGTCCTCCGACTCTGCCGCCGAGTCGACCCCCACATGAGTGAGGATGACAAGATCCGTCATCTCTTCAAAGGACTTTCCCAACAATTATTTTCCATCGTTGCTCCGAAATCTCCGCAAACCGTGGTCCAGCTCGTCTCAGAATGTCGGAAGTATGAGCAACTGGACAACGCGCGAATATCTAAGAGGCCCTTCGATCGTCTCCCTGAGGTGTCTCATGGGTCATACCCCGACACCACCCTTTCAACCATGATACGCACCATCATCCGAGAAGAGCTGAGATTTTTCTGGGACAACAGCGTGGACCATCGCCCCCTTCGGAACCCTCCGGTCATCGCCTTGACATCCAGTCCACGGTTCGTGACGAGCTTCGTGCTGCTCTAGAGCCCCTGCCGAACGCCCCTTCCGTCTACACACCAGCCCCACCCCCCGCAACACCGCTGTGCGCATACCAGCCATGTCCATCTCCATCCGCCTCACCACCCTGGCAACCTCGTCAAACACGTCGCCGATCGGACATCTGGAGAACTGACGACAACCGACCGGTATGTTTCTATTGCAACACGCCCGGTCACGTTCTCCGGTACTGCCGACGCCGCATCGCCGATGCTAGCCCGCCAGCCCCTAACAGCCAGTACAGCAATAACTCTGGAGACCGCCGCTCTTCCTATGAACACCGCCGCAATGATAACTCCTCTTTCCGGTCCTTCCCCCTTCTCGTGGATCCTATTCAGAAAACATTAACGCCGGACAAGATCTTCATGACCGCCGCTCGCCCAGCCCCGTCACGCCAGCACAGTCCCGCCGTGGTCGTTCACCGTCACCCTATCCTGCTCGCCGCCGCTCAGTTTCGCCCTTCAATGACCCTATCCCTTCCACCTCGCACCAGTCAAACTAAACCCCGCAGCCTGCATCGACAGTGGAGGTCAGGCTGCATTTTCACAAATTATAGAAAATCCTCCGTTTCTTGGACCGACGAACATAACTGTAGAAATTGGACGACAAAACTTTCACGCTTTGGTGGACACTGGAGCAGCGAAATCCTGCATTCCTGAACATGTTAGAAGGCGCTTGCGCAAAGTCCTCACTCCCCTCTGGGGGGCACCTGTTGCGCATGGGAAATGGCGAACTGGTGCAGCCGCTCGGATATTGTACAGCATCATTGCAGGTGGGTCGCAACCGATATGTGGTAATGTTTACCGTGCTCTCGAGCTGCATCGCAGACGTCATCCTTGGATGGGATTTTTTATCTTCAACCGCCGCTTTCATTGATTGCGCCAATCGTGAAATTCACCTTAATTCCACAGACGACCCCAGCCCCCATTTTGATGCGTCACTTGCTGCTCTTCACACCGATGATGATTTACTCCTACCACCTCAGTCGGCCGTCGCTGCTACACTGGTCATGACAAATCCAGTTCAAGGATGTGTTGGCCTCATTGAACCTATAGACACCTGTTTTAATAAGAAAGGAATCGTCATTCCCTATAATCTCGCCACGATCACGGGCGACAGATGTCACATCTGGATAACGAACACTTCGACGCAGCGCCAGATCCTTCCCCGAGGTAGCCGCGTTGCCACTCTTCAGGTGCACATTGAAGACGACTTTGCTGCACTTGCCCCCGCAATCCCCTGTACCAAACCATTGACTGAAAATAATTCCAGCGAGGCAGTAGAGAAGATGATGGCTTCAACACTCGTCGAAGCCGAGCGTCACCAGATGCGCTCTCTTCTAACTTCATACAGGGATGTTTTCGATTTCGGGGGCCAAGTGTTAACTCGTACCACACTTGTCGAGCATCACATCGATACTGGCGACTCCCCTCCACTCCGAAGCAGACCATACAGAGTATCTGCCCCGGAACGTAGAGTGATTCACGATCACATCACCGACATGCTAGAAAAAGAGTGATTGAACCTTCATCTAGCCCCTGGTCCTCCCCCGTGGTACTTGTAAAAAAGAAAGACGGCACCTGGCGCTTCTGTGTGGACTATCGCCGCCTCAACAAAGTGACACAAAAAGACGTCTACCCACTGCCCCGAATAGATGATACCCTCGACACGCTACAAGGGTCGTCCTACTTTTCATCCATCGATCTTCGAAGCGGGTATTGGCAAGTTCCTCTTGCGCCCGCTGACAGGCCTAAAACAGCATTCATAACACCTGATGGCCTTTACCACTTCAACGTCATGCCGTTCGGCCTCTGCAACGCGCCTGCGACATTTGAGCGCATGATGGACGCCCTCCTCCGTGGCCTTACCTGGAACATTTGCCTTTGTTACCTCGACGATATTGTTGTCTTCTCTTCTACATTTGACGAACACTTATCTCGGCTTCGTAGAGTCCTTGACTGCATGCGTACTGCTGGCCTGCTATTAAATTCCAAGAAATGTACTTTTGGTGCCCAGAAAATCAAAGTCCTCGGCCACATGGTCACCGCAGACGGTATACGACCGGACCCAGACAAACTGCGGGCGGTATCGCAGTTCCCTGCCCCACAAAACATCAAGCACTTACGGACATTCCTGGGTTTGTGCACCTACTTCAGAAAATTTATTTTGGGATTTTCCGATATCGCTGAGCCTCTCAATCACCTACTACGGAATGGCATCGCTTTCACGTGGGGTCCAAACCAACAAACCTCCTTTGAACGCCTCAAGACGGCCTTAACCTCGGCTCCCGTTCTTGGCCACTTCGCCGAAGGTCAAGACACCGAAATCCGAACTGACGCCAGTGGCCATGGAATAGGCGCTGTTCTAGCCCAAGCTCACAACGGCCAGCAGCGCGTCATAGCATACGCTAGTCGAACTTTAACCAAAGCTGAACGAAACTTTTCTACCACCGAGAAAGAATGCTTAGCCGTCATATGGGCTGTATCCAAGTTTCGCCCTTACTTATATGGCTCCCCATTCCGTATTGTAACTGACCACCACGCCCTTTGTTGGTTGGCAAGTTTGAAAGATCCCTCTGGACGTCTCGGCCGCTGGTCATTAAAGCTCCAGGACTACATCTTCACGGTCGTCTACAAATCAGGGAAGCGGCACCTCGACGCCGACAGTTTATCTCGATGTCCGCTTCCAAACGACGCGCACCTTCCTCCTCATGCACAAGGGACAGATGACACAGCAACTCTAGACAACATCGATATGGCCACAGCGCAACTATCAGATGATTCCCTGCAACCACTGATTCTTTATTTGCAAGGCCAACCAACATCGTGCCCTGAACGCACCAAACGACGTGCCCGTCTATTCACTCTTCGTAGTGACATTCTTTATAGACGAAATTACGAGCCCCAAGGCCGATCATGGCTCCTTGTGATTCCAAGACACTTACAAAAGAAAATAATAGCGGCAAATCACGACGACCCCACAGCCGGACACCTTGGATTTTCTAAAACTTATTTCAGAATCCGTGAAAAGTTTTTCTGGATCGGCATGCACCGTACTATTAATAAGTATGTGCGCGCATGCCATCTATGTCAAGCAAAGAAACGACCAACAACTGCACCTCCTGGACCACTCCGGCCGCTTTCTCCACCAAGCCATCCATTCCAGCGCATAGGACTCGACTTCCTCGGTCCGTTCCCCCAGTCACAAGAAAAGAGTCGATGGATAATTGTAGCTATCGACCACCTAACCCGGTATGCGGAAACGCAAGCGCTCCCCGCCGCCACAGCTCTTCATGCAGCCCATTTTTTCTTCATTCCGTCCTCCTCCGACATGGCGCCCCCCAATCTATTATCACGGACCGCGGCACGCCGTTTGTAGCAAGCCTTCTTCGAGAAGTCTGCCGCCTTGCAAACACAATTCATACCGTCACCACTGCATATCATCCACAAACAAATGGCTTGGCGGAACGGTTCAACCACACTCTGACCGATATGATCTCCATGTATATCACAGATGACCAAGACAACTGGGATTTAATTTTACCATACGTTACATACGCCTACAATACCAGCCGTCAAGCCACCACCGGTTACTCTCCGTATCACCTCTTGTATGCACGCGAGCCACTGTCTACAATCGACACGCTTCTGCCATACATAGACGACTCTTCTCTGGATGTTTACTCCCAAACCATCCTCTACCGCGCGGAAGAAGTTCGGCAGCTTTCCCGCATTCGAACATTACAATCACAACAGCAACAAATTATTCGTCACGCCGAGCACCACACTCCCGTTACATACAACATTGGTGACGAGGTCCTCATTTGGACACCCTCTCGAAAGCCCGGAAAATGCGAAAAGTTCCAAAAACAATTCAGAGGCCCCTTTCGCATCTCTCGCCAGCTGTCCCCCACGAACTATGAAGTGACTCCAGTCATTCCGCCCCGGGACAACCGCTCTAAACCCACTGATGTCGTGCACGTCGCCCGACTGAAACGCTACCACCGCCAAGTCCCCTAGCAGCATGGCCGGCGGACCGGCCCTTTTTCAACGGGGAGATAGCTGTTAGGAAGGAAGAAGAAGTGAGGCTCAACCAAAAAGGCCCCGCGCATCTCGAGCAGCAGCGGAAACGCTCGAGGTGTGCTCGAGGCTTGCTCCAACGATTCTCCTGGCGACACCATCATAGTCAAATCTCTCTTCATTGTATTAAGGCTGCGGTCCCGCGGCGGCCATCTTGAACAAGGCGTTAGCTCAACCAATAGATGGCGACACGCACCCGTGGGGTGGCCGAAACATTGGTTCACGGTGGGATGGCTCGAGCACCATCACGTTCCCCTCGTGGCCTTGCTCGCGCCGCTGCCAGCTGTGCTCAGCTGGCTCAATAGCGTGGCCCAGCAAACGAATGTATGCGAGAATGTCAGGCCTTGTATAAATTGTTCTCTGATATAGGGAGATGCGGTTCGGTGGTTGTCACGGGCTTTAGCAATAAATCTTACTAAGAAGGAATCAATTGTTGATTGACGTGTCAATACTCTTTCAATGAAAACTTCTGCAGGGATGCACGCTCAGTAGACTCAATCTTCCAAGACACCAGTGGAAGCGGACGTCAAGTAAACTGCTTCGGAATTTACGGTACTTACCTCACCATTATAATGACGACCGAAAAGTGACATAACGAAATATTGTGTTTCATGGGATCCGGAAGATTTTGTAAAGGTTGTTACATTATAGTTCCCAGAAAACAAACGCCGTTGCAATACATAGGTTGCACTGACGTAATTTGGTCCTCCTTTCTGGTGGCCGAACTTCCTCGAGCGTAGCCTTTACTGTGCATATTCTACGAGCAGTACACGAGCGTCGCGAGCGAGCGGAAACGAGTGAGCACAGCTTCATTATACTTCGTTTCACTTCATCTGCGAGCGAAGCCAAAGCTAGAAGCGCGAGACCAGCGCTTTGTGCGTTTCTGCCCCAGCTTGCGCGCTCGAGCAAAGCCTGAACGCACGGAGCTTCCGTGCTCGCGCTTCCAGCTTTGCCTTCGCTCGCACATAAGGTGAAACGAAGTATAACAGCAGGTTTTGGCCACCAGAAAGGAGGAAGGATATGACGTCACGTGCAACCCATGTATAGTCTGGCACTGTACGTTGTGGTTCGACACCCACTAATATCGTCGTCCTTATAGAGCCTCATAATTTAATCATTACTTCGTCACCTCATATTGCTCTTCATCAACAGTAAGTACAATAGGCTACCGCCATATTACAATTCAAGAATTGAAAAATTGAGTCGTTCAGTCCTTCAATATGTTTATTAATTATATAATGTTATTACGTTACATTACCTCGAGACGATCGACGTCCATCGTCGATCTTCAAATACTTATATAAGGGGGGGGGGGGGCGATCGGTGGCCGAGTGCATGTCTAGCGCACACCAGCTCGGAGCACGTGGAGCGAAAGCTCGCGCTGCAGAACCCACCCCGCCCCTGCCCGTTTCGATGTGGAAGAGCATCATACCGGCGTGCGGTCGTGTATCACTACTGCGTGGTGCACGTTAAAGACCCCAGGTTTGCGGTTGTACCGCACTGGCTAAATTGCTCATCTACACCTGAGACACCAGACGCCCACTAAGGCAGACTAACTTCCGGCTGTATAAACATACACACAACAATTTGCAATTAGACGCACAATCACAAAGAACACAGCGTGCCGCCTCTTTTCTTTGGACCGTCTTTTTTTAACCAGCGCAAGCTCGCGCGTTCTCTCTTTTGAGACGGTTAGAACTAACGTTGATTAGAAACAGTCGCACATAAAACCCGCGTTTCTCCTACCCGGCCGCTTCCTCCTCTCATTATGTGTAGGTGGTTAAAACTAAATAAGCTATAATAATGGTGTATTATTCATATTTAGTTTCAGTTTCAGTCAGGGGAAAGGAGGTTCGCGGGAAGTAGGGCCAATAAATGAGCTGCGCTTAGAGTATCGGCACTCTCTTCTCCGACAGTGTTGTGGACGCCGCCATTTTGGTGCTTGTGCAGCAGAACAGGCGCAACTGCCGATCGTCATGATTCAAAATTGCGACTTCCTCAGCATTAGATTCGGTGTTAGGAAGCTCATGTAATATTGCTTTGCTTTGTCGCAAACTGTTTAAAGTGGAGGACGGAAAAGCGTTTCTTGTGATTTCAGATACAGCTTCAAATAACTGGACAACCATGATTTTAAGCCACAATATGGCCAAGTGTCGCTACTCTGAAGCGTAGCTTATTTAATGACACTATTCATGCCCTTGTTCAAGAAGCTTGTAATACCTGGAGGGGCCATGACGTGAGCCCCGTGGATTCCACAAGCCACTACCTTTTGACACCTGCCTCTTCCTCATTGTTCCCGCTAGTGCCAGTAAATTAGCTACGCTTCAGAGTAACGACACTTGGCCATATTGTGGCTTAAAATCATGGTTGCCAGTTATCTGAAGCTTTATCTAAAATCACAGGAAACGCTTTTCCGTCCTCCACGAATGTTTAAACAACCCGCGACAGAGCATAGCAATATTGTATCAGCTTCCTAGCACCGCATCTAATGCAGAGGAAGTCGCACTTTTGGATCATGACGATCGGCAGTTGCGTTTGCTCTGCACAAGACCCAAAATGGCGGCGCCCAAAACAATTTTGGGGAACGGAGTGCCGATACTTTAAGCGCAGCTCATTTAGTGACTCTAGGCATGAAGTGAACTCGGGTGTATTCTTTCCCTCTTCGTCTTTATCGTTTATTGATTTCAATTATATCGAATAATGAACACTTTATATCACGCTACGCTTGTGTAATTATTTGTCTTAGATTTATTAACCTGACCCAGTACTTAAACCGTTCATTTATCGATAGTAAATCTTCAAATATATTTTCTAAATGTGAAGGTAAAACGACACGGAGATTGATTGATTGATTGAAACGTTTTTTATTAGCAGAAAATGAAATGACCGCCGTGCCGCTTGAACTGTATTCATCTGGAACGGTGGCTTAGGGAGGGAAGATAGGACCAAAGAGGACAGAAAGAAAGGTTGAGGAAAGAGAGATAATTATATGTACAGGGGAAGGTTCGCTGTGCGCACAAAGGCAAGCAGCGAGTCGAGAATGTGTTTCCGGTGGTCGGGTGGCTTTGTGGAGTGTGGGCATGTCCATTCCGCGTAACTTGTGGGGCGATAGCTCGCCGGGATTAGATTGAGGTGTGTAGCCCTGTGTATGGAGTGCTTAGGACAGTCCCATATGATGTGAGGGCACTTCGCCGGCACTTTGCACTGGGGGCAGAGTGGGCTAGGGCCAACATCATCCTCGGAAATAGGGCGGTGAAATTTAGCGCTCCACACTGGTGTCAGTGCCGTTTGTGTATGAAGCTTACGGAGGCAGATCCTCTCCCATCGAGTGTATCCAGACGGGAGGGGACATTCCTCCTGGGGAAGGAGAGCAGCAAGTCGCGCCTTTCTGGCAAGGCGAGCGGCCTCCCTGCGCTCCAATGGGTCCATGGGAACCTGGGCTGGATTGGGATCAGAGGGGCGGACACAGCCTTGTGAGGGTTCAAAGGTAAGTAATAAATCCCTCGCGGCTGTGTTCGCCTTCTCGTTACCCGGAATGTCGGCGTGGCCGGGTATCCACGTTATTGTTATTTGGCCCCCATTGGAGCGGAATAATTTACATATGGATCGGAGCTCCCGAACGGTTCTATTGCGGCTGGTCAGGCGGGTGCACTCTCGCACTGCCTCCTGTGAGTCTGTGAATACGTGCATACGCCTACCGTGGTGATGTGAGTGTGATTGAATGGCCCACAGAATTGCCTGGAGCTCTGCAGTTTTGGAACTTGGGGTGTACGGTGCAACTTTGCTGCATGTTTGCCGGGTGGTGTGTGAGTAATAGGCCACAGTGGTTTCTCCGTCATCCGCCCGGGCAGCATCAGTGTAAATTAGTAAATTTTGTTCGTCCGCTTCCAGTGTGGTAATGTCTTTGCTGTGCCGAGTTGCAGCCGCCCGCTTGCGATTGACAGGATGCGGGCCGTGGGACTGTGGGAGTGGTTTTAGGTTTACAAGTAGCGTGTCCTCCCACGGAGGGTTAGGAGGGGCGTTGCTGGGGACCTGGAATACGGGATGTCCCAGGTGACTCAGTATAAGCCGGCCGGCCTGTGTTCCCTGAAGACGGAGTTTCTGACTGATGAGCATTTCAGCGGCAATCTCTCTAATCGAGTTGAGCTGTGCTGCCGATTGGAGTTGGGCCACGGGGGTGATTTTGGGCAAGCCAGTGATGACCCGCATGGCTGCGCGATTAAGAGTTTCAAGCGTACCCTCCTGCGTACTAGTCAATTGGAGATAGTTGTACCCGTACACAGCCTTAGAAATAAGGAGTGAACGGATCAACTGACGCAGGAGCTTTTCCTGAGCACCCCAGGTTTTGCCTGTGGTACGACGGATAATGTAAAGGCCGTGCTTCCAATGGGCTTTAATGGAGCGCACCCAGCTCTGGGCACCTCCATTTTGATCAATAGAGAGGCCCAGGATGGTGAGGCTGGGCTGCTGTTCGAGTCTAATTCCGTGAAGATACAGCTTGAATAGGTCGCTGTAGTTTTTACGTCGCCCTTGGCGGCGGGCTACGATCATGTAATTAGTTTTAGTGGGGGACAGGGCCATGCCGTTGTCCTCGAGGAACTGTGATGTTACGTCCAGGGCATGTTGAAGTGTATTCTGTTGTGCAGCTAGTGGGGCGCCGGCCGTCCAGAGAGTGATATCGTCAGCATATATTGTAAAACCGAGGCCTTCCACTTCGTCAAGTCGGAAGGCGAGCTCGGCCATAGAAATATTAAAGAGGGTGGGCGAGAGAACTGCCCCTTGAGGCACTCCCGTTGCATTGTGTGTGATGGGCCCTGAGGTGGCGCCTACCATGACTTGAAATTGGCGGTCTTTTAAGAATGACTTCACGAAATTTAGAATGCGACCGGTGAAACCGAGGCGTTCAGCGGCGCGGATTACGGTGTGGTGAGGAATGGTGTCGAATGCTTTCTGTACGTCAGCCGCAACGATCGTGCGGGGACCGGAAGTAAGGGGTGCGATAATGTCGTGATGTATGAGCGCGAGACTATCTTGCGTGGAGAGGTTAGGGCGGAATCCGGTTTGCATAGGATGCAATTTGTTGTGAGTCTCTAAAATCCACGTGATTCGAGTGAGGACCATACGTTCCATCACCTTACAAAGGTTAGATGTTAAGGAGATGGGGCGCAGGTTTTTGATGTTAGTAAGCGACTTGCCCGGTTTGGGGATGGGTATGACGGTCGAGAGCTTCCAATCGTTGGGGAGCTGCCCTGTTTGCCACACGTCATTAAACCAGTTGAGTAGATCCTGCATATCGACCGCCGGGAGATTCCGTAGAGCATTAATGGTTATGCGGTCTGGGCCAGGGGCGGTATTGCACTTGGCCGTGTTCAGTGCAAACACCAGTTCCCCCATAGTGAAGAGGAGTCTTCGGGAAGATGCGCATTTTCTGTTTGGATCTGGTAGCAGTCAGAAGGCGATGGAGTAGAAGGTTGAGGGAAGAATGTTTCTGCTGCCAGTGTTGCCAACTCGTCTTCGGAAATGTGCAGATGCAGGGCCAAGTTGCTGCCCGTGTTCTTGTTCTTAGTTTTCCCGGCCATGCCCTTGTAGGTTCGCCAGACCTTCTTGAGCCCTGTCCTTTCATTGAATGAATTGCAGTGTATCTGCCACGTGGTTCTGTCGAGCTCCAGGGTGTATCGTTTGGCTTTGGCGGTAGCGAGGTTGAGTTTAATTTTTAGGTGTTGGCTTCGCTTGTTCTTACGGTATTGTTGGAGTGCCTGGAGTCGGCTCGCCCACAGGTTTAGGAGATGAAGGTCCAGATATGGGGAGTCTTCCTTGACCTGATATGTAGATTGAGCCTTGCGCATGGCTTCTTGGATGCGCAGGGTAAGGTCAGTGTTGTTAAGATTAGAGAGTGCTTCACGGAAAGTGTCCCACTTAATGAAACGTATTTCCTTGCGTGGGCTGCAGCCAATGTAGAGTGTGGTGCAGAGAGGGACGTGATCACTTCCCATAGTGTCCGTATAGACACTCCACCTGGTTCTGAGGCCCGGGGATGCCCATGTCAGATCCGGGGACGTGTCATCCTGTTGTGCAGAAGCGCCAAATCGAGTTGGGGTGTTGGCGTCATTGAGAAGTTCGAGATTGTGCTTCTTGCAGAGTGATGCTATGAGGCGCCCCCTACGAAGGCTTTTTTTGTAGCCCCATTGGTGATGGGGGGCGTTGAAGTCACCCGCGAGGATGACCGATTCTTTTTTGTTTTTCATTATTTCATTAATCCACGCACAGCCACCAGAATCTGACTGATTGGGGCGGAGATACACATTGTAGATGCGGAGAGTCTTATTTCCTAGCCGGATTCTGACACCAACAATTTCTCTTTCCTCACTGTTGAGACAGGAGGTGTCTATTTGGGACTGGGGAATGTGTTTTCTTACCAGGGTGAGGACCATGCCAGGAGTATCCAGAGAGCCACCGCGTTCATTGCTGGATCGGGGAATGGAGGGTGAGGTGAGGGTGAAGTATCCAGGAATCGTGGGCGTTGTCCCTACTGTTTCTTGCAGGAGTATAACAACAGGCGCATCGTCTTTCATACGCTCTACGCGCAGTTTTAATTCGGCTGCCTTGGTGCGAAAGCCTCGGCAGTTCCACTGAAAGATCCAGGGAGGGCGTTGTTTCTGTTTCTTTGAGGAACTTGCAGTGGATTGAGGAAGAGGATTATCTATTGAATCGGTTGATGATGTGAGCCAACATGCTCTTAATCTCGTGAATGGCACTTTCCATGGCATCGTGCTTCGCCTCTAGGCGTGTCATTCGGGCTTCGTTGAACTTCATCCAATCGACGTTTCCAGGGAAGTTCCCGGGGAAACCGTCGTAGGCTTCATGGATGATGGGGTCTCCTCTTGGGTGCGTCCAACGACCATCGGTGGCGTATCTGTGGCAAACCTGAAAGGTGTACTCCATGCGTTTCCGGGGAGGGGAGGCCATGATTCCTCCGTTTTGGTTGCAATCCCTGGGGAGCGTCGGTCTGGAGTGAGCCTCCTGGGCGGTCTCCTTCTAGGTGGAATCTGTCGCTTTGGGCAATCATTACTTGTAGCGATGTGTGGGCCGCCGCAGTTGTTGCACTTAGGCTCGAGTTCACAGTCATCGATGTCCCCATGTGTGTGTCCACATTTGCCGCACTTTTTGGTGGTGCTGGGGCACACGTCCGACTTATGCCCGAGCTTGTGGCATGTAAAACATACCAAAGGCCGGGGCCTGTATTCTGCCACACTGAGCACTTCGCAAAGAAAACGGACTTTCTTCGGGATAACTTTTCCTTCAAAGGTGACGAGAATTGTCTTTCCGGATTTACCAATGGGCCTGGCTGCGATTATATTGTGAGTGTGGCAGTCTAGCCCCTCCATGAGCGATTCCGGTGTCTCATTCACATCTTTTCCATGGAGATAGATCACCCCTCGTACTTCATTGCTTGAAATTGCCATATAGGGTGTGACCTCATAGCTTTTTTGGCCCTTTTCGATTTGGCCGATGCTCAGTAGTTTGCTCGTGATTAGCGGGTTTTTGGTAGTTATGGCTATTGTGTTAGACTTTTCGTTCATGTGAACCGAGTAGCCATCTTTGTTTCGAATTCCTGTTTTCTCTATCGCTGAATATATGTCTCTTCCTGTAAAAGTATGTACACTCTGCTTGCATGTTGGTTTGAGCACAATGGTTTGAGTTGGGGGTTTCCCTTTGGCTGGCTTACTTGGTTGAGATTGATCCATTTTGATATCATGACCTTTGTTCGGATATTTCACTCCTTGCCATGGTCCTTCATTACTCTCGGAGGTTGGTGTTGTCGTATGCACTGGCCTAACCGGAGTTGTGCCGCTCTCTGTCAGCATCTCATCTCCCGGTAGGTCATGTTGGGAACGTTGCAATGTTTGCATCAGTATGTCGTTTTCTTCTTTTTTTCCATGTACGCTTCAAAAGCGCTCTTGTTTTTGAGGAAGGCCTCGATCTCTGTCTTGTTCGTGAGGTATTCCTCTATCCCCTGCCGGTTGTTCTTGAATGCCAGGTATAGCTGGGCTTCATGCTGTGGGACTATCGTGAAGGTGGTGGTAGCCTGTCCCGCTATTATTGGGTGGGTGGAGTTTCCCGGACCGCTGCTTCCGGTCGGGTAAGGGCTTGTTGTTGTCATGGCGCGGTTCTTCGATCCTACTCGAAGAGTGCCTGCTGGGGTCTTCAGAAGTGTCCCCGAAAAAGCTTGGGGATCCCTATCTGGGCCGGCTTGGTGACCGGGTGTTCCATTTTCCGAGTCCTCCAGGCTGCTGAGGTTCGGGACGAACCCCGCAGACGCGGGCAAGAATCTTTCGCTTGGGCTTGTTAGGCCTAAAGAACCGAGGCGAGAAAAACACGTCTGCACTCATCAGAGGCAGAAGAGGAAGTCCACACGGAGATTGATGATGATACAGACGCCAACGCCGCCCTCGAAAATTTTTTGAACTTAGAAATCAGCAGTTTTGTCTGCCATCCGCCAGGTAGCGCAACAAAACACCCAAACAGTTTTTAATTGTTTTTAAAATTAGCTAAGCTCTACAACTATCAAGAAACCAAAGCAAGATCATTGGGAAAATCTAATACATCGCAATGTATATCTATTCCATACAATAAATGTTATTAGATGCCAATAAATCTGTTTGATGTCCAAAAAAGATGTGCGTCAAAAACAGGTAAGTTTGAAGGGCTCCCGGAGCGTTATGACTTTGAAAATAAAAAAAAGCCACCGTCCACCTCTTGGGCAACTATTGTAGTTCTAAATGTTATAAAAGATTTTACCATAGTTTAATTATTTACTCAGCGGCATTTGAATTACCATGACTCGAAGCACAAAAAAGTGCTACGTTTGATATAGAATATCTAAACAAAAAAATTTTACACAACATTAAATTTTTTTCTGCATATTACCAATTATAAGCACTACATCTGTAGCTAATTTCATTGCCCTAGCGCTTGTCATTAAAAACATATTTGTGCTGAAAAATGTCAATTTTAGGGCAATATTTGGAGAGCTGAAAAAAACAAAGTAGTGCAAATACCAAAAAGTATACCGTTACATTCTGCTCCGACATCATCTTAACAAAACTGCTCTATTGGAACCGTGTTATCTTTAATGAATCGTTCATAAAACATGAACCAGCGGAGCAAGTGAGGGTCCGCGCCATCATATTCGCAACGCTACAAATGCGCATGAACAGTATAAACCAATACATACATAATATCAAATGAAAGAGGATTGCATTGCCTTTCGAATGACATCAATCCCACAAAACAGTATTTAAAAGGAGATGAGTAATGACCTGCCAAAAAGTACCTAAACTGCCACATTCAGTGGGACCGTGGCCTTAGAATTCCTCGAGCACGACGCCAGCTGCCAGCTGTTTACTGCTGTACATGGTAAAACCCGCGACGGAACCAAAAAGGACAACCGCGATACTTTTTATCTGCCTCGGGTTTTAGTAGGTGCCTACCAAGGTTGCCTGTCCTCTTTTGCAATGTTTGTTTTCTGCCAATTTAGGCGAACTGAGCCACACGCCTGTTTCGACCTGTTCAAATTTGAATAAATGGTAAACCAACGCACAAAGAAAACAAGTTTAAAGTACTTTTGAGATTTTGAAGTGACTTTTACTATCAGAACGAGTGGATGCACTTGAATGTTCATTTCAAGAGTCTATAAAAACCCCATTCTTGTCACCTGCCAACAGGGTGGTAACGCTCAATGGCTCGAGCCACGGGGGTAGTTAAGTAAGCCTGTGGGGTAGTACAGCCGTCAAAACGCATGATGACTAGGGGGTGCTCACTTTTTCTTAGAGTGTACGTGCGGAAAGAGGAAAAAGAAACAAAAAAAAATCCGCATCGGTCGGGTGTAGCCACGTGACTTCCGCCACTCACGCTATCCTCTCCACTTCTCCGTTTCGGTTTCGGTTTCGCGCAGTTGCGTTTTTTTATCAAGCTTTATTAAAACATGCCATCGTTTGTGTTCACCTATTGCAAACAACCCTCATACATTTCTCTTCATCACTCCAGAAAAGGTTGAACCTCAATCAATTCAAACTAATAGAATTTATGTCACATATGTCACTCTGTCGAATACTAACTGGGACCCTCCCACAAATGTTATCGCTACAAAGGGTGATAAATAGTGAAAAATGTTACGCCATGACTTCTGTATGTTTCTTTTATTATTTTTTAGAATTAAAATTAACTATTATGGTGTTTAAACCTTGAGACTGAGAAGAAAACTTAAAAATAAATTAGAAAGGGCAGAAGGAAGGTTATGATGGGCACGGTGGCATCGCCAAGATGACATTCGTTAACCACTTCGTTTTCATTGCACAGGTAGGAAAACGCTATCCTTTTAGTTACCGTAGCAACAACCTTTGTCTTTTTTTTTTTTGCTGCCGTGCCCACGTGTTAGCATCCTGCTGAGCACGAGAGATCAAAAGGAGACGAAGAAGACGACGAGCACCCGCGAAACGTGCACGATACGAACGTTAAAAAGCTCTGTACATATTAAATGCTTTCTACCTTTTGACGACTGCGTATTTGACGACTAACAAGTCAGAAGTGGGATGAACACGTTTGCGACCTGGACACGGTGAGAAGCTTTATTCTACGATTCTCAAAGCGGTAGAAACTGTGTCACATCGGACCAGCTTGTTCTGAGATGACTGACAGCACCGGGCACGATCTACGAAAGAAGGAGCGCTTGCGAGGCCGTCCGCCGGGTGCAAACCAAGGTTCCTGCGGAAGAACAGGCGATGAAGATATCACAAGCGTGGCTGTCGTAGACAACACTCGATCCGTTCAGCAACACGACGAAGCGAATTCTATAGCTGAGACTGCTGGTATCGACGACACCGACGGAGTCGCTGATGCGTTGGAGAACCATCAGGCAACGGAAATTCGTGCAACGAATGAAGACTTTGCTACGCTGCTGCAAACGGCTATACAGAGTGCCGTGCGGGAGGCGATGAGCGGCATGGCTACGCTTCTTCGTGCCGGCCAACAGCCACTTCAAGACGCGCGACCACCTGCGGACTCTGGAAAGCTTGTACCTGTTTTTAATCCTGTGGCATTTCCATCGCAGACAGTAGAACAATGGATTAGAAAAGTTGACGAACTTTCCACAATCTACGCGTGGAGTGATCGACAGACGTCGTGCTTTGCCATCACGAAACTGGAAGGGGTTGCAAAGACATGGTATGATGGACTTTCGAGCGTACAGCGATCATGGCAAGAGTGGAAAGACGAATTGAAGAGATCGTTTCCAGATGTGAAAAGCTGTCAGCGTCGCCATCAGGAGATGGTGGCTCGAAAACGACGAAAGGGTGAGAACATTGAATTGTACTTTCATGAAAAGGTTAGCCTCGCCCGTCTCTGTCAACTCCCTGAAGATCAAATTGTTGAGTACGTCGTCACTGGTCTTGATGACGAGGCGATGGTGCGAAGTTTAAGCGTTGGAACTTTCTCTACGCCAGAGTCATTGCTTGAGTGCCTTAAGCGTATAGACGACCGACTCGCCGTGGTCAAGGCAACACCCACCCGAAACGAACGTCAGCCTTCATCAGGTGGATCGCATGACCAAGTCGAAGCGCGGAACGAAATCGGCGCCCGGGCAGCAGGCCAGTCAGGTGATAATAACGGACGAAGGCCTTTATATAACCACAACGGAGAGTCATTATGCTTTAACTGCAACGACTACGGACATTTTGCAATTCACTGTCCTGAACCGCAAAAGCGGAAACGATGCGAAAAATGCCAGCGTGTTGGTCATGCGGTTGCCAACTGCAGATTTAATATCAAGGAAACTTTTCCGAAGACACACTGCCTGGAAAGTAAAGAAATAGTTGGCGCACGAAATGAGAAATACTTTCAAGAGGCACTGATCGACGGGAAGCCAGTAAAGGCATACTTGGACCTTGGTAGTCAATGCATTACGCTTCGTCAGGCGGACGCCGACTACCTCGGTATTGCATATACGAAGCCTACAGATACGTGCAAAATTGGAGGCTACGGTTCTGGTCACGTGATTCCTTGCGGAATCACCCAAGCGCATCTCACCGTCGACCAGGCCAGTGCAGAAGTGCCCATTTACATCGTTCCAAGTGATGTCCAGGCCATTCCACTGCTTGTTGGCCAACCGTTTACGGATCAGCCCCACATTACCGTTGTAAGACGTAAAAACGTTCTACGAATTTTTGAAGAGAACGAGAGTGCTGATGATGAGGACGACCGACTTAGAGGCATCAACGTCCCAAACCTTCCACCCCGTCGTGCCACGTTATGGGCAAAGGAGTCAACGGTCACACCCCCGGGTACATTGGCATTGTCACCTTATCAGCGGGAGGCGAAGAAGACGGCGACGTTTACGTCGATGCCCAACTTCGCATGCAAGAGGGTAAGGAGCATTGCCTTGCCCTCCTGCATTATCCATGTAGACGAAGATGGGACTTCGTTCTTGCCAGTCCTAAATGTTTCAGATTCCGCTATTCATGTTACGCAAGGAAAGGTGACTGCACGGGGCTCTTGGTGCCACGAGGAACCCGAAACGTCTTGCGACCACATTGTATCTTCGAAATGCCTAATACCTTTTAGGCCAGAAGACGTGCGCACGGGAACCGCATTAACACCTGATGAATTCAAACGACTTTTCAAGTTGATCAACGAGCATCGTGATTGTTTTGCCGATAATGTCTTTGAGTTGGGAACCACAAACAAGGCTGAAATGAAAATTGATATCGCAGAAGATGCGAATCCGGTATCTTTTCGACCGTATCGTCTACCGTACAATCAGCGACTGAGAGTAAACAAAGCTATCGAAGAGTTGAAAAGAGGCAGGTACAGTTTGCGACTCCTCGTCCGAGTACGCCAGTCCGTTGCTTGTTGTGAAGGGAAGGACAGGCGAAGAACGTTTCTACATTGATTACAGAGCACTCAACAGGGTCGCTAAGAAGGACAAATACCCGCTTCCCTTGATCGAAGACCAGTTGGACCGACTACATGACAAGCGCTATTTTACGACTCTTGACCTGACGTCAGGGTATTACCAAATTCCGATGTCCAAAGAATCACTAGCGAAGACGGCGTTTGTAACTCCCGATGGACACTACGGGTTCATAAAAATGCCGTTCGGACTGACCAACGCCCCAGCGGTGTTTACAAAAATGATGAACGCGATATTGGGATCCTTGCGGTACGGAGTGGCTCTAGCGTACATGGATGATATTCTCATCCCGTCGCGGGACTTCAAAGAAGGTCTCTATCTTTTGCGAAAAGTGTTCAAAGTTCTTCGAGAAGCGAGACTGACACTTCGCCTGAGCAAATGCGCGTTCATGGCGGAAACAATCAACTACCTGGGGTTCAAAATCGGAACCACAGGACTCAGAGCCAGGTGAATGTAAAGTAAATGCAGTGACTGACTTCCCAACACCGAGAAACGTCCACGAAGTAAGGCAGTTTATCGGCCTTGCAAGCTATTTTAGGCGTTTCCTGAAGAACTTCGCAGCGCTAGCCGAACCTCTGACCAAGGCTTTTGAAGAACAATACTTCTTGGCGATGGACCGAGGAGCAAGATTCTGCATTTTCTTTCCTGAAAGTGTGTTTGCAGGAGAGACCAATTCTGGCCTTACACAACCACGAAGCCCCAACAGAAGTGCACACCGATGCAAGCAAGAATGGTTTGGGGGGCATGTTGCTGCAGCGTCAGTTAGACGGACAATTTCATCCCGTAATTTATGTGAGCTGTCAGACGTCCATGGCGGAACAAATGTACCATTCCTACGAGCTTGAGGCCCTCGCAATCGTTTGGACTCTTGATCGGCTTAAAGGACACTGACAGCGTATTTATTCTCGCCGAGGTTTTAGTTGTACGTGACATATGAGAGCACAACTACCCAGAACACAATTTGCGACTCGAAATTCGGTTTCTTTCCGCCCGAAAACCGCCGATCAGGAACTGGACGGTTCGAGTCTCGCTCACTCTCTTTTCCGTGGTCACGGGCCGTTTTCTAAGGTATCGATGCGACCACCAAATTTAATGAAAGTCGTTGGTCACTGAAGCGTACACTCAATATTAAAAATAGAAAAAAATATGAAAACCCATTTTTTGCGGCTTCCAAAAAGCTGCAAATACGTTGATTGAAAAAAAAGTTCCACAGAAAACCGGAAGCATTCTATGCGTGCGTCGTTTCGCGTATCGTGGCATTCGCGGGGACGACGATGGCAGCGGACGACGGGCGTGGGTCCTCTACTTCAAAACTGTCGTTCGTGGTACCGGCGAATTCTGCCTGCCGTCTTTAAAAGAGAAATTTGGGACTGATCAAAAGAATTGGTATTCATCCCGTACGACACGCCCGAACCACCAAGCCGATTTGCACGAAGACGTCGCCGAGCCGTCGCTCCCTCCTCGTGGCTGAAGACATCGCTCGCGCAAACTTCAAGCACGACGTGTCTACTTCGAGTTGAATATGCACGCGTACGATTTCTTTACTAGGTGCGAATGTCGCCAATGCGTGGTGCTACCCAGACTTCGACCCGGAGTGCTTTTCCTGGAGGCAAATCAGCAGCAAACATTCGAACTTACGGTTTACCGGCTAAATTATTACCAAGGAAAAGAGATCCCCTGTAACGAGATCGCCTAGTCGCTCAGTGGGAACGACGTCCGCTTTACACGCGGCAGGACTGGGTTCGTTCCCCAGTAATGGCGTTTTTTTTTCTTTTTCAATCATTTTTATGATGTTTACATTTTTTGTTTTAAATTATCACTGAAGAAACAAACAAAAAATAACAAACAAATGTTGTGGACGAAACGTCGCTGAATTAAATGGGATGGGATTTCCTTTTTGACACCTGCGAACTCAATGAAATCACTTTCTACGAAAGGCAAGGAGCATATAAATCAGGTAGCGTCCGCTTTCCGAGGTTGCCCGTAAATGTTCTACAAGAATTGCTGCCAGCCATTGGTCCCGATCCCCTTGATCTTTCGGAAACTCTGTCGCACAATGCCACTTTTTTCGGACGCAGGTCGTGTAACATCTTGGGTGTATTCTTTTCGAAGCCGATCAGGAAAATTAACCACGGGCACTCACTACTCATCTCCAACTCCTCAATGTACAAAACAACTCATCTTGGAGTACAGAGCAGCGAGCAAAACAAACATAACTTCAAAAGAATCGCAAACAGTTCCCGCTACGCCGCGTTTCGTCTGCTGCGCAGAGGGAAAAAAAAAAAAAGCGCACGGTCGGGTGTAGCCATTTGACTTCCGCCACTCTCTCCTCTCCACTCCTCCGACCTCTGTGCGCGGGTTTCAGTTTTGGTTTCGAGCAGTTGCGTCTTTTGGCTTTATTAAAAAGTACGCTTACTCTGTTGCGAAATATTATTGGGTAGTCCTCCGACGCCATAATAAAGCGCCTGGTAAAAATTGAAAAAAAAAAAATTGGGAAGGGGGGGGGGGGAGAATGGACACCCTTTCTTCAAATTTTTTTTTTTTTTTGTTGGGGGGGGGTGTCAGTGTTCTTTTAAGGTTTACCTCTCCGGTGTCGGCTTCACTATGGTCACGGACTGCAACGCCCTGCGAGTCACGTTGAGTAAGCGCGATATGTTGCCGCTGATTGCTCGCTGGTGGTTACGATTACAAGAGTTCACGTTTAGTGTTGATCATCGATCCGGTATCTCTATGACCCACGTGGACGCTTTGAGCCGATCTAGTAGTGGTCAACCTGAAGACGTCGCTATTTGTGATGGTCTACACGTCCTGCCAGCTACAGTGATTGATTTTGACGACTGGCTGGTAGCGGTACAACGTCAGGACCCTGAGGTCAACAAGATACGGGACATATTACGAAAGCCGGCAAAGTCGAAGGAAGACCAACGTCTTCACGAACAGTACGAGCTACGGAGCGACGTTGTTTTCAGAAAAAACGAAACACAGAAGGTGTCGTGGGTTGTCCCGCAGAATATGCGTTGGCAGGTCGTTCGGCGCTGCCACGACGATCTCGGACACCTGGGATTAGAAAAAACGTTGAAGAAGATGCAGGAAAAGTATTGGTTTCCTAGAATGAAACGATATGTTCGCAGGTACATCGCATCGTGTCTGGAATGTATTCATCACAAGACTCCGACAGGCAGAAAGCCTGGAATGTTGCATTCCATTGAGAAAGTTGGCCTGCCTTTTCACACGATTCATATTGATCATCTGGGACCATTTCCACGAAGCAGGCATGGAAACACTTATTTGATCGTGGCTGTGGATGCATTTACCAAGTTTGTACTGCTGAGACCCGCAAGAAACACTAGCGCACAACCAACTGTTTCGTTCCTGAAGAACATCGTTGGCCTTTTCGGCCCTCCAGCAAGGGTTATTACAGACAGAGGTGGAGCTTACACAAGCAATGCGTTCCGGAGGTGTTGCCGTGCACTAAACATTGCTCATGTGCTGAACTCCACAGCAAACCCGCGAGCGAATGGACAAGTGGAGCGGTACAATAGAGTTGTTACTACATCAATCGCCACCTTGACCACCGACGTTGAAGGCAGGGATTGGGACGAGTTGCTGGAACAAGTTCAGTGGAGTCTCAACAACACTTTCCAGAAGGCCACTCGTACGACGCCCTTCCGGCTGCTGTTCGCTTACGAGTCTAGAAATTTTAAGGAGATTCCCTCGAAGATGCACTACGGGACAAAACCAACGTAACTGGAACTGAGATGGCGACAAGACGACAGGCGGCCATACACGCCATTCGTACAGATCAGGAAAAACAGCAACGTCGCTACAATAAGAAGCGGTGCAGCGCTTCGACCTTCGAGCCCGGAGACATCGTCGTGGTGGAGAGAGAATCACTTCCAATAGGACATTCAAGGAAGCTTTTAAAAAAGTTTCAAGGTCCCTACGTAGTAACGGAGAAGCTTCCAAATGACACGTATCGTATAGAAGATATTCCGGGCCGATCAGTTACTCAGCGTTTCTACACGTCTACGGCCCCGATTGACAAGATGAAGCGTTACTATGCCTTCGACTTAGACAACGAACCCGATCATGATGACTGCGAAGACGAAGAAGACAATTGAGTCAATTTTTCACAGGATGGCCGAGTGTTAGCATCCTGCTGAGCACGAGAGATCAAAAAGAGACGAAGAAGACGACGAGCACCCGCGAAACGTGCACGATACGAACGTTAAAAAGCTCTGTACATATTAAATGCTTTCTACCTTTTGACGACTGCGTATTTGACGACTAACACACAGACCTGTTTTGCCTTGTTGTGTGGAATGCGTGCACGATTTGCTGATTTGCTTACGCTGTGCGGAGATATGGAGACCAATCCCGGTCCTGACACGGCAGCGATGATGGAAATGTTAACTGATATCTCGGTCGACATCAAGGAAATTAAGCTGAGCCAGGCTATGACAACATCGAGACTAGAGAAAATAGAATCGCGCCTCGAAGGCCTTGAAGGACTCAGGTCCGTTGTGAACAAAACCTACGACAAGACCAATCGCCTCGAAGCCACCATCACATCACTCTCGAACAAAATTGATGATTTAGAAAACCGTAGCAGAAGGAACAATCTAATTATTTTTGGTCTTTCTGAACTACCTAACGAAGAGAGTAGCACCTCGAGGATTGAGTAACTGAAGAAATTCTTGGTGGAAAACAAAAGGTAAAGATTAATTGAATCAATCGTATACATCGCCTGGGAAGCCAGTTCATGGCAAAAACCGGCCAGTAATATTTCGACTCGTAAACTTTAAAGATAAATTGAATATTTTACGCAACTGCAATAAATTAAAAAATGAACGACTCTCGATTCGTAAAGACTACTTCAAAGCAAGTTCACGGCATTGGAAAAAAATTACTTGATAGCTCTAAATCAAATATACTTGCTGGTGATAAGGTCACGCTTACCTATGACAAAATTATGATATATGGCACACTATACATTTTGAATGAGCCAATAAATGATAAGGTTCCCATACCTGAGGAAACCCGGAACACCAGTACGTGACCAAGCCCTACTCAAGTCAACCGTGTGTATGAATTTCGATTACTAAACCTAAACGCGCGAACCATTGTAAATAAAACTGATGAACTTGAAGCAGCTGTTTTGAATGCCCAACCTGATATTATAGCAGTGACAGAAACTTGGCTATCGGACAGCATTCTGAGACTGTGAAATCACACCCCCAAACTATACGATTCTGCGCAAGGATAGAGGTTCTCGCGGGGGGGGGGGGGTAGCGATTCTTGTAAAAAATGGCATTGTATGTGCCCCCTTACCCGATTGCCCAGAAATTGAGTGCCTGTGTTTTAAAATTGCTTATTAAAAGTACGTGCTGCTATATACTTGCTATCTATAAACCTCCCACTTCCACTTCAGGGTTTTTCAAAAGTATGTATAGTTCCAAGCAGCACGGATTTTGGCCAAGCAATGGCCAATGGCTGGGGATGGTCTTGTGGCCAGTGGCCAAAGAGTGGCCATTCATTGGCCAATGCTTGGCCGATGGCTGATGGCCAGTGGCCATTGGCCAATGGCCAGAGAAAGGCCAGTCATCAGCCAATCTCTGGCCACTGTCTGGCCACTGGCCAAAGAACCACTGCCAGCCATTGGCCAATGCTTGGCCAACTCTGTGCTGCTTGGGACGTTATATCAATGATAATATTAATGTGAGCAGTAAAATTAGAATTGCAGGTGACTTCAATCTACCTTCTTTAGAATGTTTCTCTCTATCGAAATGTAAAAAATCATCCCTCGGCGCAGATATCCTTACAGATCTATGTTTTCATTATAACCTCACCCAAATAGTTACTGAAAATACCCGTATTCAAGGAACGTCGCAATAAGTGCTCGATCTCGTCTTTGTCACCGATCATTTCCTGAAAGAAGAATACAGCGTAGAAGTTTTTAAATGGCATATCTGATCATGAGATGGTTTTATGCTGCTTCAAAACGAACATCCCAACTTCTGTCAATCCCTAGATTTGTAAGGTTTTGCACTTTGACAAACTTTGATAACTTAGTTCTACTGTCAAAGAGTGACCGTACCACTGTAGGTATGGTTTGGAACGAATTCAAAATGGCAGTTAACACGTGTGTCTCATGTTTTATTCCACAACGAACTAAACGAATTAAGAAAAATCCTTGGATAATGCGAGAAATCATCTATGTGAAGCGCAAAATAAATAGGCTTCGTAAGAAGGCAAAGAAAACCAGAACTCCTCAAAGAAGAACAAAATGGCATTGCTCAACAGCGATCTTAAACAAAAAATCAAGTAGAGCTAAATACAATTTTTTTTAATTTCACTCTTCAATCGTTTATTCAATCGCCACCCGTCAAATTCTGGAACTATGTCAACCCAAAGGACAAATCTAATCTAGACACGCTCTTCAGTGACAAAGCAAATCTTGCAAAAGCCTTCAATGATTATTTTCTTTTGGTCTTTACAACAGATAATGGTAAAGCACCCTCATTCACGTCCAATTCCCCAGTCTTGGCTGTGAAGGACGTTGTAGTTACCGAACAGGGTGTTTTATATATTCTACTCAACCTGAACACAAAAAAAAGTGCTGGGCCGGAAGATATATCAAATGAATTTCGAAAAAGATACGCCGAATGGGTAACAAAATATCTTGTTATAATATATACAGATTCACTTAACAAAGGGCAACTTCCAAAAGACTGGAAGTGAGCGAAAGTCATCCCGATTCATAAATCTTGAGACAAAAACGAATTCGCAAACTGCAGGCCCATCTCCCTTACCTCAACTTGCTGTAAATTGCTCGAACACATTTTTCTGAAGCATGTCTCCACCCACATCGAGAATAACCAAATACTTACTCCATTTCAGCACGGTTTCAGACGTCAGCTTTCAACAGTGACGCAACTTGTTGAAAGCATTCACGATTTTTCCACTGTTATAAACAATAGAAAACAGGTTGACGCCATATTCATCGATCTGTCAAAAGCCTTTGACAAGGTACCCCACTCGAAGCTATTGTTTAAGCTAGAATCGACACTAGGAGCAGAAAAAATTCTCAGGTTGATTGAAGACTACCTTTCGGATCACTGCCAATACGTAGCGCTTATGCGCACTCATCATTCAAAGGCAAAGTTTCATCAGGTGTCCCACAGGGATCAGTACTGGCACATTTTTTGTTCCTAATATACATAAATGACTTGGTCAAAGATGTGAACCTAAAACTTCGCCTCTTTGCTGATGATTGCATACTTTATTCACAAATAAATAACCCAAATGACCAGACTAACCTAAATAAGGCGCGTCAACAGATCATAAAGTGGTGCCATGATTGGCAGATGAAAATAAATTCGAATAAAACTGTATTTATGACCATAACCAATAAAAGACAACAATACCCCTTTCCTTACCAGATAGGCAATAACCTCTTGGAACAAGTCGGTGAATAGAAATACCTCGGCCTCAACCTAAGTCAAACTTTGCGTTGGGACTCACACATTCACTTCAAAACTAATAAAGCTTTAAACAAACTGAGTTTCTTTAAACGAGTTTTAGAATTTTTGTCTCCTGCCTCTAAATTACTAGCCTACAAAACTTGAATACGTCCTACGCTCGAGTACGCCAGTACGCCAACGTCGCCTGGTTCCCCCAGACAGTCTCCGGCATCAATAAGATAGAAAGAGTTCGGAGAATGGCCGCGAGGTTTATTTGCAATAAATACAGTAGGCACGTCTCTCCCTCTGAACTTTGCAGGCCAGTGGGTCTCTCCTCTCTAGAAAAAAGAGCAAAAATGGCTAGACTTAAATATTTTTATGAATTAGCCAACGATCACTTCAACCTACCAAAAAAAATTATTTATCCATACAAGCAAACGATTAACACCGTACAACCATGGCCAACTTTACGAGGAATACGTCGCTCATAATAACTGCTTTAAATTCTCTTTTTTCCCCGAACTATTAACGAATGGAACCACCTGCCTCAAAATGTTGTTCATTCCTCTTCTAGTGAAATCCTCCTCCATTACGTAGATGCCCACATTTCACCATAAACTAATATTTCATGCTGTTTTTAAAAGTGCAATGTATCTATTGTATTGAAGTTGTTTACTATTTTTTCATTGTTGACTTCTATATTTCCTTTGAATATTGACCTGAAAAGTGTGTGTTGAATATTTTTTCACCTTGTAATATTTTAAACTGTACCATCCTACAACAACCCCGAATGGGGTTAGTAGTATTAGAAATAAATAAAATAAATCAAAATCAAATAAATAGTCAACCGTCTCAAACTAAGCTAACAACATTTATATCATACAAAGTTTTTATATCCCTCGCCCAAAGTCTTCCGCAACCTCAAAAAAAAGGCAAACTATGTTTTTAGGATGTCCCATATTTTATGCCGGCACTATTCAACTGCCTACGTGCATTGTTGATTTGTGTGCATTCGGCGTTTCTTGACAAGTAGATAGTGTGTGTGTGTGTTTTTGTGTTTTTTTTTAGACACGCTGCTTTTTGTTTAGAGCTTTCGATCCCCCCCCCCCTTTTCCTGCCGAGCTGCACCTCCTGAGCATTGCACCCGGGGCAATCCACCCCCCCCCCCCATATCATGTTACGCCATTGTACATAGGAGGAGGACACAACTTTACATATAATCTATTAGATTTGTAGGGTCAAGCCGATACGTGGAAAGACGGCCACGTTTTGTCCAGGGCCCATTCCATGTCCTCCTCTACGATGAAGCAGAAGAGGGGAGGGTAGCAAACCCCAGACCGCGGCGGCTTCCTCGGCCCAGTCGCAGATTTCCTTCTGGACGTCCGCTTCCGAGCTGTGCATCAGCGCGTTCCACTGCTCCGTATCATTGCATGCGAATGGCATCCTGTCCTTAAGGGGGAATTTGGACACTCCCACATAATGTGGGATAGTGTAGCTCGCGAGGAGCAGAATTTGCATACTTCCGAGTGTAGGTCCGGCAACCAGTGCGAATAAAGGGTAGGATTTGGATACGTGTTTGTTTGGAGTCGTCGCCAGGTCCATTCCTGGCTCTTGGTTAGCGATTTGTGTCCCGCAGGAAGGGTCCTGCGTGCTAATCTATATGATTGCGTAATTTCTTGGTACGAGGTCAGTGTGTCTCTGTGACTGACCGGCTCGTTACCTGTTCCCGTCATTGCCCCCCGTGCCCGGTATGCTAGCTCTCGGGCGGTGGTATGGGCGGCTTCGTTTCCGGGGAGGGAGGTATGAGCCGGGGCCCAGATTAGACTGACCATGTCGTTAGGAATTTTGGAGGAGCGTGTTAGAACTCTGAGGGTAGCCTCAGAAACCCTGCCCCTCGCGAAGTTAAGAATTGCGCGCTTAGAGTCCGATATGATTGTTTGAGTGTTGGGGACAAGGAGGGCTATGGCAATAGCGACCTCTTCCGCTGTTTCCGAATTGGTTGTTCGGATCGAGCCCCCGGAGAGGGGACCCCATGGCCGTCGGTGGCGACCATGGTCATGGCCTTTAGGTGGGGATAGTCTGCAGCGTCCGTGTACACGACGCCCTCAAGCTGGCCGTATCGTTTGTGGAGTGCCGCGCTTCGAGCTTTCCTGCGGTCTGGGTGGTGTTCCGGATGCATGTTTTTGGGAAGCGGAGGAATGTGAAGATTGGCTCTGATGGCATGTGGAAGCGTGTGTTTCGGGCTTGATGAGCTCTCGTGATGAATGCCTAGTTTCTGTAGAATGGCTCTACCTGTATGTGTGGTAGTGAGACGTGTGTATTGCGAGAAGAGATGTCCCTCGATCATCTCTTCTACCGTGTTGTGTAATCCTAGGGCTAGCAACTTATCGGTAGAGGTGGTGGGGGGAGGCCTAACGCCGTTTTGTAAGCCCCCCTGATGATGCGATTGAGTTTATCGCGTTCAAGTTTCAGTGGTCTCATGTATGGAGCCGCATACGTCACTCTGCTAATGACGAAGGCTTGGATCAGCCGGAGCAGATCCGCTTCCCCCATCCCAGAGTGACGGTTGGCTATGCGGCGTATAAGACGCGATGTCTGCTGAGTGGCTAATTCTATCCTTCTAATCTGTTCGGTGTTGTGACCGTTGGATTGAAAGGTCATTCCTAATATGCGGATGTTATCTCTCGCCGGAAGGGTTTCCCCTTCGAGCGAGAGCTCCATCCTGTATGGTGGGGGTTTTGTCGTGTTCTTGCGAAGTCCGCTGGGCCGCACGATCATGTATTCCGACTTTTCCGGGGAGCACGCGAGGCCAAATGTTTTGACCGCTCCGCTAACCATAGCTATTCCTTGCTGGAGGATGCCCTCCAGCTCCTCCTCGGACTCCGCATCCGCCCAAAGCGTGATGTCGTCCGCGTAAAGGCTGTGGGATAAGCCCGGGACGGTGGCTAGTTTGTTTGGGAGTGTGAGGAGGGCGAGATTGAAGAGAAACGGGGATAGTACAGAGCCTTGTGGTGTTCCCCTTCCTCCCAGCGCGATGGGTGGTGACTGTATGTCTCCTATGTTAAGGGTTGCTGTTCTGTCTGTGAGGAACGCTCGTATGTAATTGTATGTTTTGGCGCCTACCCTGATTCCGTTTAACGTCTGCATGATTGTTGTGTGGAGGACGTTATCAAAGGCCTTTTTGAGGTCGAGGCCTACTATGGCCCTGTATCTCCTAGTCTGTTCTGGGCCATATATCTGGTTATTTAGCTGCAGGAGAATGTCCTGCGTGGAAAGATTCGGGCGAAATCCTATCATTGAGACAGGGAGGAGGCGGGAATCCTCCAGATAGTTCTGCATCCGCGATAGGGTAACGTGCTCGAAGAGCTTCCCCACGCATGATGTGAGGGAGATTGGCCTGAGGTTGTTTAGTGTGAGGGGTTTGCCTGGTTTGGGAATAAAGATTACTTTGGCGTGCTTCCATTCCTGCGGTAAGGCGCCCGCCTCCCAGCACTCATTAAAGAGCTGGGTCAACGCCTGAATGGAAGCATCATCCAGGTTCCTAAGAGTTTTGTTATTAATTTTGTCCTCTCCTGGGGCCGATTGGGTACGTATTTTGTGTAGGGCTGCACGGACCTCCGATTCCAGAATGGGAGAGTCTAGATCGGCGTTGGGAAGGCCCGTGTAGTCCTCTAGCGTGGTGGGGGGGGTTGTGTCCAATGTACATGGCCCGTAGGTTTTCGAGTAGTGTTTGCGTGCTTCCATCGTATTGATGGAGGAGACGGGAGAGATTCTTCCGCTGCTCCGTTTTTGTGTTGTTTGGGTCGAGGAGGTGCCTGAGGAGGTGCCAAGTTTTGGCGTTCCCCAGGCTTCCTCGCAAACTATCGCAAATCTGGTGCCAATGTTGACGCGTGAGGGTATTAGCATAGTCCTCAATTTCTCGATCCAATTCAGCGATACGTAGCTTGAGTTTGCGATTGTGTTTTTGTTTTTTCCAGTGTTTGTGTAGGCCATTCCGCGCTTCCCACATGTGCAGTAGGTGGGAGTCCACCTCTTGCAAAGACAGTGGCTCCTCTTGAATGGCGCGCGTAGTGTCGCTGACGTCTGTGAGCAGCGCGCGCGACCATTCCTCGAGGGACGCGATCTCCGTGGGAGCCGTACTAAGCCTATTCTGGCGAAATTTGTCCCAATCTGTTATTTGTTTGGGCGCTGTTTTTCTGCGGTATTCTGTAGTCTGTAGGCAGATGCTAATTAGATAATGGTCGCTACCCAGACATTCCTGCGTGTTTTGCCAATCTGCGCGTGGAATGTTTCGGGTGAACGCTAGGTCGGGTGATGTGTCGGTACAGACGCTATTGCCTATTCTCGTGGGAGTCTGATGATCGTTCAGGAGGGTCATACCCTCCTGTTGAGCAGCCTCCCAGAGGCGAGTGCCTTTGGGTGCATCCCTCGCGTATCCCCAGGCAGCATGAGCCGCGTTAAAATCCCCCACCACGAGGAGGCGATCGCGTTTGGCTATTAGCCTGGCACGATGTAATATGTTGAGGAATTTGGCTCTCCAGTCCCTTGGTGGACTGTACACGTTTAGAATGAATGTACTGTTGTTTTTAGCGTTGCGAGGGATGAGCTCGATTAGTGTATGTGGTATATTGTCATCTACCGAATCGTGCAGTATGGCTGTGCTATTGCGGTGGACGAGTATGGGTGCGAGGAGCTGTGTGTCGGAGGGTGAATTGTATGTTTTGTAACCGGCCAGCTTGGGGACAGTCCTAGCCTCTTGAAGGCAGATCACTATCGGGGGGACTGATCGGGTTAGGAGGAATTGTTGGAGGTTTCCGCGTTTCTTCCGGTAGCTTCTGCAGTTCCACTGCCATATCTCGTCCCTATCCATGATTGGGGTGGGGAGGAGGAGGCTGGTGCTGCGGCTGCTGGGGACCTGTAGTTTGGGCGGCGCTAGGGGACAGGGGGCAAGGTTGGGGACTGGATCTCTCGAGGTGGAACGGGAGGTCCTGGAGGGAGATGCGGATCGTGGCGATTGCGGCAGGGGCGTAGGGAGGGGAAGGTGTTGCGTTATGGACTCGACTATGGACATGCGGTGATTGAGCTGCTGAAGCTGGAGGAGCATTTGTTGGTGCGTTTGCGTGACGGCGGCCACTTCCAGTTGTAGGGAGTGGACGACCTCCATGATGCTGTGGCTCATCTGTTCAATTTTGTTGGTGACCATAGTCGTCATCCTGGTCTCGAGGTTTTCGAGGTCTTGTTTGGTTACGTACTCTACCGGGGTGGTTGGTTGGAGGGGTTCGTCTGCCTTGCGCTTTGTAGCGGTGCGCTGAACCTCCATGGGTTCTACTGCGGTGGCGGCGGCAAGTTTAGGGGGGATGGGGGATGGGGGTTTGGACTGCGGCTGAGAACACGGTTGAGTGTTTGTGGTAGGGGTGAGTGGGGGTTGTGTGGAGGGTCGCACCTGTTTGGGATTCTCCAGCTGGGCTACTTTAGCACTGAGACGCGCTAGTTCCCTTCTTAGTTGCTCGTTGTCAGCTTGAAGCAACTGATATTGTTTGGATTGTGTGGGAGCAGTGGACTTAGCAACTGATGCCCAGCTCACCTTGGAGGTAGCCGAGGTTGATGATTTCCTGGTCACATCAGGACCTTTGCTGGAGCTCCGGCCTCTTCCTCGGGAACGAGAACGTGATCGGGATCTGGAGTGGTAGCGGGAGCTGTGGAGCTCCCCGCGGGCGCCTGCTGATCGATCCCTGGGTCCGGTGGAGCGGTTGCCGCTCCTCGAAGGGTCCATGGCGGGGAAGGTGGCTTCGTCCGTGGGATCCAGGGTCGGGAGGAGGGGGCCCGCGGTTTACGGGCCGGGAGGAACCTCTGGCGGCACCTCTTGGACCCCGATTCGTGCCCTCCGCCACAGATGGCGCAATGGGGGGTGCACTCGTGGTTCGCGTTGTCGGAGACAATGGTGCCGCAGGTGAAGCATTTTTTGTCGTTGGGCGTGGGGCAGATGTCCTCTCTGTGCCCAACGCGGGCGCAAATCTTGCATACCTCCACCCTCTTCTTGTAGAGGAGGCAGCGGAGAGTCGCTCCTCGGTAGTCCACCCAGTGCGGAACGCGCTGGCCCTCGTAGAGGAGAAGCAGGGGTCCGCTTTTCCCGAGTCGCCGGAATTGCAGAATGGGGGGTTAGTGTTGTATTGAAGGCTATCCCAGATGGTTTCCGGGGTGTCTTCTTCCGGGATGTCATGAATGATTCCCTTGCAGGTATTTTCAGGCGTGGTGGTGTAGGCGGTGGCCGGGTATGTCCTACCAGCGATGTTTATGGCCTGCATTTTGCTGTAGGCCTCGGCTCGTTCGGAATTCGGCGTGCAGATGACGAAGATGTTTTGCTCCGGGTATTTTCGGAGCAACTCACGGGCTGATGGTAGGTCAGCGGGGATGCTGCTGCGGGCTCCGTCCAGAATCTGGATATCGGACCAGCTTGCGGTGTTGAAACCTCCGCGCGGGCGGACGACGATTTTATGCTCACCCTTTGGCAGGGGCGGGGGTGGAGGTCTCTTCGTGCGCTGCGACGTGGCCTTCGCAGCGCCATTGTGAGGCCGGGTTGCCGAGGGCCTCGTGGTGGGGGCTTCGAGACGCTTCTCCTTGGCTTGTTGGCGGCGGGTTTGTGTGGGGAACCATCCGCCAGCCTCGAATTCCTCGGGGGTGATGTCCGTGCCTTCTACAGACACCTCCATGTTTGGGGCTTGTTGGAAGACCGCCGAAGCGGCCTCTCCGGGTGTTTAAAGACTCGAGCGAGCCGATCTTTCGGCGGACGTGCAGCGGCGAGCCGGCGGGGCAGGGCGGTGTTTATACGAGAAGCACGTTCTCCTCCGGAGCCCGGAGAAGTCGACCGTTCTCTATGCTGCCTGTAACGCGTCCCCATTGTACATAAGTCATTAAAGCATACGTTCGTATGAAGCAAACATGCGTTGAGACATGACAGATACTTCTGTCCTCATGTGTACAGCGAACACAGTGTACTTTTGTGTGATGTGCGCGCACTGCGACTGAGGCTTTAGAGGCAGACGAGTGTCCCCAGCATAGTTTTGTCTTCTGTACCTCTTTCCCGTGTTCGTCTAAGCAGGTCTGCTGTGGTCGTGCTGCAAGCCGCCATAACGGAACGGAGCGTCTTCACCACTGTGCCGTTGTGTAGTGCGGAGAAAGGCGCTGCGGGTAAACGGGATGGAGGTCTTGCCGGCCAGGAAATGATTCGGGGAGGTGGGGAAGCGTGGCGGCTGAGCTGAGCGAGGCCGGAGAGGGAGGCAGACTGCGGGCCACCGAGTCGTGAGGAAAGGCTGTCTTGCGCCAACGAACCGTCGCGGATGAACAAGGGGGCAGAGACTCCGAGGCGCCAAATGCCTGCATGACGACGTCTTATTATTCCACTCCCTTGCCATTTCTTTTCTGTCCATACATTTTTTTTCTGCGTTGTTGCATGAGTTTTGTTATTTATCGCTTGATATTTCGGATAGATCTGCGATAGGTTAAAAAGGCACTCAAAGGGCTTTATATAAAAGTTTGTTTTTATGGCTCATTGTTTGTTGGGCTTTAGTCAATAAATATGACCAGTTCTAGGTGACAAGCAGTGTTGCGGAGTTGGAATGATTCCGGAATCATTCCGTACTTTCCAACCCCGGAATGGAATGGGAATGGAACGGAGCCATTGCTGGGGGCAATGGAATGGGAAATGGAATAAAATCCCTTTTGCCCGGAATGGTGTGGGAATGAAATGGGCTCGGTTCCCATGCGAGCTGTGTCGATTATTTTCTAGGGCCTACGGGCTGAGGGCGCATTTCGCTAGTACATGGTAAGTGGCTCTTGAAACAGCATTTTTGCACTGGAGGTGACTGACGGCTTGATTGTCTCACTTGCTTATACTCTTTAGAGTATGAAAATGGCGCGCTTTCAGTTAAGCAACCATTCTGAAATGTTGGAGACAGACAAGGTGTCTTTCATGGCGCCGCGAGACGCGACAAAGCGGCTGTTGTAATCTTGCGTGATAAAAATTTACCTTTTAACCAGGGTACCGAACCGAACCCGAACCAAAAACTGGAGCAAAACCGTTATTTTTAACTGAACCAGAAACAAACTGTAACCGAAATTTAGAAATTTGATGTTGAACCCGACACAGAACGGTACAGTAATTTCATGTGGCGGTTACCGGCTAATGGGAAACAGTTTGGCGTAATAAAATGTAAGCCGCGCCTTCTTGCGGCTAGCCGCGTGTGCGGATAGGTCAGGTCGGTTAACATTTTCATAATGAGTCGCAAAAAATATAAAAATGCCAGGCAGCGGCATTTTTATAATGAGTCGCCGCGCAGCGGCATAAACGCGCGGCGGCGGGTGGGTTAACACACGCCCCATTCATACACGCGCGAAGAAGGTGAGCCTTTTTTTACACAGTGTTCCTTTTCGATAAACAGTGTTTCTCTAAACTGAGCCTCCGCTTTCTCTAAACTGATCCACCACTTCCTCTAAACTGAGCTTCCATAAAACATGCCTGTTCTCTAAAACGTGTTTCGATTAAATGGCGTTCGATCACCCGTAGTAAACACGTGCTGACGCCGTATACCGATTGCACTTTGTCAGCGGTTTTCTCTTCTTGCCCCAGTGCATGGCGAATTGGGGCAGGTATACACGGCGTCGATTCTAACAGCACACTAGCGGTGCTGTTGCGCAAGTATTCGAAGCAGAGAGCAAGATAGGTTCTTCTTGTGCCACGCACGGACTTTACATTGTTAAGGCCTTATCAAACAGACAGCAGGCTAACTATGTATCTGTGGGGTGTAAATGGTCTGTTTGCGAAGAAAATGGGCGGTTTTAATAGTTGACGTCTATTGCGACTCGCGAGCCTCTTACGCTTGATTTCGCGATCAATGTCTGCAGTGGCACCAAGAGGCACGAAGCGGTTTGTGCGACCACGCCTCGGCTTAGCAGAATGGGTGCTTTGAGGGAGCCTTTGCATACTTTTGCAGTCGTCTCCGCGTTTGATAATGTCAGCAGCTCTATGCTGCGTTTTTCCTGTAACAATGTGGATGTCAATGGCCTTTTTGTTTACATTTAGGAATTAGAGGAATGGAATGGTGGAGTTCGCCATTCCAGGAGTGGGAATGGGCCCCAGTACGTCCACTTATAAAATTTATTTATTCGTTACCTACATTTCGCCCTGTGGAGCATGGCCAGAAATTTGTGACAAGCTGTTCTAGTTCACTTATTTACCGACACGTGGCGTATTCACCTTTAACTTTTACGTCGTGTGCAAATTCCCGCCAAACCGAAATGCGTTCCGCGTGCAATGAATAAAATTGTGAAAAATAGAAAATAGAGCTACGTTATCAGAGCTTCTCAAACAGTACTACAGAAAGGGGGAAGATCAATTGATGGACAGCACAAAGAACACGCAGAGAGCGTGCTGACGCGGCAGTAAAACCCGCGCCAGTGTTGGTGGTTAATTCGACGAGACGGGTTGTTTGTGTGTGTCAGTGTGTGCGTGCGTCCGTGCGTGCGCGTGTGCGTGTGAACGCGCGCCCGTGTGTGTGTGCGTGTGGTGGGGGAGAGTGTAAAAGCAGCCTGTGAGCGCATTTTGAGGCAAACAAATGCAAGACGGGCGCAAAGAGCGGACGAGCACGCCGTATCAGCGCCTCCCGGTCAGAGTGTCGAACCGAAATTTTTATCGGTTCGGTTCCGGTTCGGGTTCACGGATTTCGGTTCAGCTCCGGTTCAGTTCCGGGGAGCAAAAAATAACGGTTCGAACCGGTTTGAACCGGTTCGAACCGGTTTGAACCGCTAAACTGAGAATATGTTTTCCGCGTTCCTTTGGCAATAGGCACTTTTTCTAGAGTGAAACGAGTAACTATAAAGCTTTTTATCATTTGTTGAATCCCCTTTTTTCAGGTACCAAAAATGAATTGAGTTGTTTAATTTCGACGAAACAGTAAATGAAAAGCTAGATTAACATATATGACTCAACATCTATTTCTTTTTACCTCAGTCGCACATAATTTACCAGAATCTAAAGGTTATCAGTCTGGTCGGTCGTCTAAAATGCGAGTGATTAGTAAACCTTTGCATCGCAATATTAAAAGTCGAGTCCCGCTTTGCTCTTTTACTTAGAAATTAGTTAGTGCATACAATCATGGAATGGGCACGTTTTCGCCATATATAATCTGAAATCTAGATAATAAAATACGTTTCACAATATAAATGATGACGATGCAACCGAGCTTAAAGCAATAATATTTTCAAAATGGCAGGAGAGTTTCAGGCCCTTTCAGTCTACCGTTTATAGGAACTCTGAGCGGCAAGCACAACGCTTGCTTTCCTGACCAATATTGTTTACACTCAGCGCCGTGATGCAGGCGAATAATAATGCAGAAAAGAGTGACCTTCGTATTCAGTTCCGATATGACCTAAAATAGAGCGCATTAAAGTGCACCTTTTCGGCATAGCTTGGCGTTTGATGTTTGTTCTTGACAAGATGCCGGTCAATTCAATTTGTAAATAAGCCTCACCCTTGCTAATTGGTGATTTGTTGTTAAATACAACAAAGTGGTATTTCATAGTTTACTCGACATTACAGCTACTTAATTGGTCACTTTCTGACGGTCTGCGTGCGCAGTCGTCATAGTTCTGCCACGCGCCACTGTGTAGGTACTTTGTTTTCATCCAGCCCACAGTCAAATAAAATTGTTCTTCATCAAATAAAAGAAGCAACAGACTTCTATATGTTTGAGAAGTTGAATATGCGTCAGGAACACAAGTTATTTAAATCAGCTTCAAAATTAAAAAAAGGCATAAGTTTCTCCCAAATCACTTATACACGGGCCTCTCGAGGATAAAAACGCCGGAAAAGATTTGCAGAGCATATTTCAGATAATTTGTAGGTGCATTAACTTATGATATACATCTTTATTGTGATAGGCCCTTTATTTATGTTGTCAAATGTTCAGGTAGTAAGAAAATATTTGTAATTGTCATCAATAAATTTGACTGTATGAAGTTCACAAAACCGCTTCAGACCGACACGGGAGGACGAAACTCGAAAATACGCCATCTGTTGAGTCTGTGGAACGTGCTTATTTGTTCGCTGTTTGGCAGTGTAAAACACCAGGTCGCGAGGTATGCCAAGAAGAACTGTGTGCTCACGTTATAGATCTGAAGGCAAATGCGCGAAATGTGAGATAATAAATTATATTCTTCTAAATAATGCCATCCACGACGCCTTACTGCAAAAAGAACTATATAGAAATGCATGTTTTACACGTAAACACGTTTAACGGAACTCCGTCTGGTTGGGTCAAAAAGTTGAGAAATGCAGACCTTCACAAACCAAGTCCTAAACATTTAGTGACCCGACGTTTCAATAGGTCGGGCTCAATAGGTCGACAGTCACTGAACCGTCGGCGTGTGTCAACGGACTAGGGCACTTGAAGAAGAAAAAGTGAGTGAAGCAAACGACACACCGTAGATAGAAAAGAAGTTACTGCTCTCCACGTGCAAATAGTCCCCCTTGATATAATAAAAACAAAAAAACCGGTTTTCAAACGTCGGACTCTCTACTGTTCAGGACTTGGTTGGTTATGGTGCGTATTTCTCTAGTAGAAATGCGTGGAATGATGTTCCTAATTACACATAAATATCGCAAAGAACAGACAATATATTTCTAATTTAAATCACATTAGGACATCGGATTGCACGAGCTCCAAACTTCGCAGAATACCGTCTTGGGAGGCTAAAATTATATTTGGTTTTACGGACACTTGTTTTGTGGCCTGATTTTACAACTCCGTGTTTTATCAGTCATGCGTGCTCTAACATTTTATGAGGCTGCAGCATATCATCGCGAAGTTTCAATAAACTGCAGTTGAGAGTGCGCCTTGTCCTGTTTCCCTGTGTTTTTTCGGCGCTTTTTGTTTGCAGTGAACCAACTGGCCCAAATCTCCACTTTACTATGCTACAAGCACGAGCCTTTGGTCGCGACCACTTGCACTGCAGGAGCACGCGTACTTGCACGCTGAAAGCTCGAAGCTTGCTTTTTTAGTTTCTGATACGCTCACACTTAAAGTGAAACGGAGTATTGTGTTGAGAACATCACATTTCAACTGAAAATTGAACTGTTTAACATGGTTTGCACGTGACATCATCGCACTATATGTGAGTGGTCAGAGATTTCTTTTTGCTGGGAAAATCAAACCCGAGGTGCAAAATGCACACTGCAGAAGGTTCGCGCTCAGTGGAACCCATGGATTCAGAAACAAAAATTATTCTTGCTTGGTGCAGGGTCGCGAAGGAACGGCGCGAGCGTCTGGCACCTTGAAAACATTCTTTCTGGCAGGAGTGATTTCGCAAACGAAGTAGTTTTGCAGGATCACGCTGTCTGCTCTGTGCCGAAGATGCGGAGCAGAGGAACCTTTACAACACAGTAGGTTTTTAACCCCCCCCCTCCCCCCTTTTTTCATTTGACGATGCTCCTCCAGAGAATACCTTTTATTTCTGAGGGACTCCCTCCTTTGTTTGGGGGTGCCAGTTTGACAATTATATTTCTGTCATTTGTTAGCAGTACTTCTCCATTTCTTTTATTTTGCATCCAAAAACTGTGAAGTTTAAATAAAACTGCGAGAAGTGAGCGGCTGCCGACTTTCGGCTGTCCCTCAAAGGCCACTAGAATCTTTCTTTTCATGTATCCCTGCCGTACACACTTGTAGCTCTATTTATCGTCAAATTAATAAGCTATATTCAGTCTTTTCAATGCTTCTATACTCGGGGACAACGTTCTCAGACAGTTCAGCAACAACGAAAACATGTTTGAGTGCCTCAATGATGTACAATCGTTGCATGTACACAATGATGCGTACATGCAACGATTTTTGCACTTTCAGTAAATACCGCTAAGAGGTAATCTCTGACGTTGATAGCTAGCAAAAACACCCATTAGTTTTCCTCTCTGCTCAACGGTAGACTACAGGGGCTTAAAGGGGGTAGTGTAGTTACCGCGTAGCTTCCACCATGCATAAAGAACGGCCGCTCCTTGGAAGACGGTGCAGGTGGCGCTTCGATCTGCAGCTCCGTTAGGGTGTCTCGATCGGCTGGCAGATAAAGGCACCTTAACACGCTTCGTAACTAATATAAATACCTCAAAAGCAAATATTTGTTTCCAGTGAACTTCCAAGGACATGATGTGTGTTTGAAGGTGAATAAAAATGTGAAACTAGCAGACGACACTGTAGTCCACAGCTGCGAATCGGCCGGAGCTGGCTGGAGCCAAGCTGCCCAAGAGGCCAAGCCGGAGCCATAGCCGGAACGACGTTGCTGCAAGCGCCAGCGCCACCCGCGACCGTCTTCCAACAGTGTGCCGCTTCTCCGGTTTCGTTCGTTACACTACCCCTTTAAGCCACTGTAGGCAAACGCAGAAAAAATAAAGGAAAGAAACAGCTTTCCCTCCTCAACTCGCTATTAGAACAGGCGGCAATGTGATCTGACGCTAATTGTATACCGCCAGTGTTCATCATATAGGGAGTATTCACTGGCGGCCATATCCGTGTGCGCTAATGCTGAGCACGTGCTGATGGCTAGCTTCCACAGTTATTTTGCAACGTGCACCCCGCACCATCAAGATTGCCGTTCTTGACAGCTCTATCAATGTGAGCTCGTTCTGAGCATGCGCTCTAAACAGTGACCTCAAATATGGCGGCCAGTGAATACCCCCTATAGCGAGTTCGTTTCACGGCACTCGTGTCCACGCGTGCCCACTCGCGGCGTAAAGCGAGTTCGTTTCGGCAGGCACTCCACGAGTGGTTGCACTCTCCGAGTTCGTTTCAGCGGCGGCACCCCACGCGTGCATGCACTCGCTGCACCGAGAAAATCGGGCGTGCGCCGAATTGCAATCCTGTCATGCCTCGCTCCGGCGAGGCCGGCGAGGAGCGGGAGCAGACGACGAGGGTTCGCCTGCTACGATCTGTCGCGGAACCGAAAAGAAAAAAGTAGATCTTCTGATAGAAATCGCGTCCCGCGGGCAACGGAATCAAACGCGAGCTTGAATTGTGAGCGTATGCTATTTCATGGAGGAAGGAATTGACAACCCGTGCTTTATTTGCAGGTTTTAAGTCGCTCTGTTGCCGTACAGACGCTGAAATATACCAGTGTGTCAAGAAATGCTCAGAACAAACGCATCAGCGGTCCGCGAGATATTTATCACCATCCGTGTGCGGGTGAAAAATTGAACATTTGTCGACAAAACTCCCCAGCAGAAACCTCTGACTGCCCAATAAGCACCAGAGAAAGCTAAACATAGTGACTTTACCCGAGGCTTGGGCAACATCATCATGTTTAACATTTACCTACGTCAGCTAACTTGCCCCGTCGTATTTTGTTCGAGGAAGCACTCATTCCCGACGCCCTCACCAAGGCTAATACCTGATCCACCTGTAATGCCGATCGAAATCGAAAGTCCCACGAAAAGTTTTGCTGGATATTCCAACAGACTTGTTTTAATCCGTACCATTTCAGTGGTTCACGCATAATACCATGCTCAAACGGATCAAGCTTCTGCTCGGACAGCATCATCAGTTTTCTTTAGTGTAAACAGTTATAAGAATTGAAAAATTGCAACCAGCTGCTTTGTAGACAGCTGGTTGCGGAAATTTACGCCGTCTGTAACTATCTCTACGACAGCCGAGTTGCTTGAAGTCATCGCAACTATAAACTACAGGTTGCAGCGACCAACGTTTGTAGATAAACGTTGGTAGTGACTGCACTCTCGCATTCCCACCCACCACTCCGAACAGAAAGGCGCTAGTTTCGGTTTGAGGTCGGTACCTTTTCTACAACATAGATGGCGGCAGCATCAGTCTTCTGCACTCGGTGCATCTGGCGAGTTCGTTTTAGTCCAGTTCTCCGTGCAACACTCTGCGAGTGCGATGCATTCTGGGAGAGAACTCGAACGGTGCCAGTGCCTGTGAAACGAACTCGCTAATAGTCATGCGATGGGGTTTGCAAAGAATAAAGCATGGGTTGAAATTTAGTCTTTATTATAGTTCGGCTATTCCCATCTTTGATTGAACACGAGCCAACACGAATGTTTGGCGATGCTGATTGCCAAGAACCCGAGCACTCGGCTCAGGCTCATGACAACCGAGTACGTCACGGTGTCGCATGACTCGTGGTGAAAAGTCGTGATGGCTAATGCCCCTGAATAAAAAAGGTAGCGACATCTTCTCCCTCCTCCTCTGACGCAAAACCTTTTATCTTTATGTTTTGCTTTTTTACACAGGCGCGTCGACTGTAGCGCCGCCTGGTTTGGCCCAAGATAGCAAACGGCCATCCTATACTTGAGTCAGAGCGCAGTCAAAGGCTGAAAGACACGCAAATACATACACACAGGCTAAAAGCGCACTGTCACGGTCTACCAGCCTCGAAGGATGTGCACAAAGAAAGACGATGAAAGCCGTGACGTTCAACAGTCGGCGTTATTTGATTGACCACATGAACTCATACTATGCACTGCACTCCGAAAGCATAGACATTCCTTCTCCCTCGTCCTCTGACGCGCACACCTTTTATCTTTATGTTTCGCTTTTTTACACCCTCGCGTCGACGGTAGCGCCGCCTGGTTTGGCCCAAGATAGCAGGCGTCATTCTTCAAAGGATGTCGCTACTTTTCTGCATAAATGGGCTTTAGTGATGGCATGTGACGTCACGGTGTCATCAACGCTAATACATATATATTCCGTTGCAACTCAAGAAGGTAGGGCGAGGGAGAAGAAGGCCGGGGAGGAAGAAGCAGACGAAAGATTGGAGAAGAGAGGGGGAAATTGACGTTCTGAATTTAACTCGACTTGGACGCGGTGAGTAATGCGACTACGCCACGGGGCCAAGTGACGTGACATTATTTGACAGCATGTCTTGAAACCATGACGTCACGTGACCACGTGACACACGATTAATCGTAGTGCCAATACAAAAGCGCCACGAAAACCCACAATTTATTATTCATTGCAATTCGGTTTATGACAATTTGATCACTACATAGAAATGCAGATGCCAATTTTTACTTCTCAAACACTCATTTTGTAATTTAAAAAAATACCGTGA